>ML805386.1:159033-225672 GCA_009831015.1 Picea engelmannii | reverse complement strand
TCATCAAGTTTGGTAAAAATAGCGTGTTTCTTAGTTGTAGAAATGACTTTCTTTTCTTCCAATATTGACTTACTTGCAATTCTTAACATCTACTTTTCTACATTCAAAGCTTATATTAGAGTTCAAGTAAGTGTAGCCTTACCGACTCTCTTAAAAAACATTTTATTTTCAGCAACTTTGGTAAAAATAGCGTGTTTCTTAGTTGTAGAAATGACTTTCTTTTCTTCCAACATTGTCTTACCTACAATTCTTAACATCTATTTTTCTACATTCAAAGCTTCTATGAAAGTTCATGTAAGTGTAAAAACCATTTTATTTTCAGCAAGTTTGGTAAAAATAGCGTGTTTCTCAGTTGTAGAAATGACTTTCTTTTCTTCCAACATTGTCTTACCTGCAATTCTTAACATCTATTTTTCTACATTCAAAGCTTATATGAAAGTTCATGTAAGTGTAGCCTTACCAACTCTTTTAAAAAACATTGCAATAGATGGGGAAATAAGGTAGTATAAAACTCAATTGCTACACTTACTGAAGGCTTACAATCATCGGGTATTTTGTTTATTAATGTGAGAAATATCTAATTAAAATATTTAATCTTCTCTTTCGAATTCATTTTAATCCTAGAGAGTTATAACACTAGTGTAGCATGGGTTTTATCTTCTCCAAAATTTTTAAGAGAAGCAATTTCAAAGTATGAACAATTAGTTATTAATCCCAGTGGGAGAGAAAAATACCAAGTAGAATCCTTACCTTCAAAATTATAAGGAAATAATCGACAAAACACATATTCATCTTCAACATTCATGAGATCTACAACAAGCATGAATTTATTGATATGATACTTTGGGGTTTCCTTATTATTTGGGTCAAATTTCGGGAGAATTTTTTTGGGATGTTTAGGCAGAGCACTCACATCTCTTGCTACAACTACATCTCCTTTTTTCAACCAAGGTATTCTCGGGTTTTGAATGTTGGCCATATTTCTATGTGGTGAGCATATAAAACTATTCTGAGGAGATTCGTGTGGAGGTTCATGAGGAGCGTGTGGAGGACTATCTAGGGGAGTTGATGGTTTTCCAACACCACTTTTTATCTCAATTCCCTTGATAATAGGATCCGTGTATCCCTGCAAAATGTTGGAAAGAAATAAATTAGGGTTAATCACAGTAGAAAAATCACCTTTGTCTACTTTATCTTTCTTGGGTTGTTTATTCCTCACAGGAATGATGAATTCCACATGTGATTGACCAAGCACTTTGCTTTATTTCCTAGTGAGAACTCGAGATGGTTGTAATTCTTAAAGATGAGCATTCAATGACCATTGTTGTTGAGAAATAATGGAACCATTAGGTTCCACCTATGAGGATGAAATATGATTGTTATGAGACTATGACTCTTGTGGATATTCAAAATGCATAGGCGGATTAGGATTTGTGGTTCTTACAGTCTATGAAACTTCAAGGACGGGGTTTTGGATAGGGATTCTCTATGGATTTGATGTATAATTGGATGTTTTAGATGCCTTTAAGATGTGTGATTACCTACTAGCAATTCATATCACAACGACCTTTCTTCTAGTGTCAATTTTGTTGATGCGAAAAACAATTCCCTCATTCAACAAAGGGGAGAGTTTCCCAATGGTGAATCCCAACTAGACTCGCTCTCATTTGGGATGGAAAACGCCAATTGGAAAGTGGGCCTGGTTTTTCCACTCAAATAAATTTGTTGAAAATAGAATTAAAAAATCAAATAAAATACTAGAAATTAAAATTAAATAAAAGAGTTAAAAAATAGTATAACTTATCCTAGCTAGGATCATTTAAAAAAAATATTTGATACAAGAGTGAGAAACTAAGAAACATGCAAAAATATGGAGTTGAAGGCCATGCTATTGAGATCTTTTTGAATTCAATCATATTCTGGATATTGGTTTTAAAAACACCAAATTTGTTCTTGTTTGGTAGTCATTCATAAGGCAACAAAAATTGATAATTCTCTATACTACATAGTCTGATAGCTCAATGGCCACACGCTATGTAGAAAGGTTGAAAATAAGAAAAGTAAAATTTGGCTCTCATCACACCATGCAAGAGTATGGAAAATTGAATGCCATGCCATTGAATATGTTTTTTGAATTTAATCATATTGCGGATAATGGTCCTAGAAAAAGACACTAAAATTGTTCTTGTTGAGTGATTATTCATAAGATCAATAAAAATTGATAATCTAGTACTCATGATGTGATATAGCGTTTTGGCCATTGCACGCGAAATTTTTGAATGACGGGAAGCATAATTTCATTGTTAGTGCACTTTGTTGGATATTTATTGTATTTTTTGGAGGGAGATTTAGTTATATAGATGACCACCTTTGAATGAAGGGAGTTGTTTTTTCATTTTTTCAACCTATGATTTTGATTCATTGTAATCTAATCTCAGTTAAGAGATTAAGGTTGCAATATAATTTGGATTAACCAATTAGAGTTGATTGAAGTTGCACAATACTTAAATATTTGTTTATGGTCAATGATTGAGTTATACAATTAAATAGAGACAGGTGCAATTCTCTTTATCAAAATCTTCATTTGGTATCAAATTATCTTTGTTGCTAGGGTCTAGCTCATTTTGTGAAGAGAAAGGGTATCTTAGATCTGTGATAAACCCATTCTTGGAATGAGAGTTTTATTCAGTGAATCTTGTGTGAAGGAAAATGATGAGGAGCTCAAGAATAGAAATAAAGAAATTTAATGACTAGAGTTTCAAGATATGGAAGATGAAGGTGGAAGATCTTCTTGTGGACTGACATTAGTCAATTTTTTCATTTGGAAACAAATCTATGGGTATGGAAAAAAAATACTAGGAGAAGTTGGATAGCAAGGAAAATAATACTATCCAGTTGTGTCTTTTAGATTTTGTGTTTTTGAATGTCTCTGGAGAAGCCAATACTAAGGACTCATAGGATAAGTTAGGGACTTTGTATCAATCAAATTCCATCGTAAAAAAACTATTTCATTGAATGAAGTTGTATAATCTCATGATGAATGATGACAACTTTGGATAGATGATCTCAATGTGCTTAATAGTCTATAATTCCATTAACTTATATTGATGTTAAAATGTTTGAAGAAGATAAGTGTATATGATGTTATGCTCTTTTCCAAATCCATCGGATAATTTTTTTATGTCCATTAGTAGCATTACTACAATTACATTAAATTTTGAGGATGTATTTTCATCACTATTATCAGAAGAGATAAGGTGAAAATCCATGCAGGATTTTTCCAAAGATGCCTTACCTATCCATCCCCAAGATATAAATACAAATAAGTGTTTAGGAGGTAGAGATAAATCTAGAGGCAGACTAAATATCTAGGAAAATCTATAAGGAAATGTTGGAAATGGGGTAAAGATGGCCATTATAAGAAATATTGTAGAGCTAAAAATTTCATAAAAGTAAGGGATTTGATTATGCCCCTTCCATAGTAATGAAAAATTCCAGGGAAGGGGGTGATGTTTTCTTGGCATCTACAAGTACATATTCATATCATGATGCATGGTTGATTGAATCATGTGCTTTATTTCATATGATTCCTCATAGGGAGTGGTTTTATAAATATCGAAAGTACAATAGAGGTGAAGGTTTTTTGGGAGAATACTCAACAACCAAAATCATAGAATGTGGAAATGTCAAGCTATTGCTCAAATATGGAAGGATGAGAAATATCCCTGAGGTTCTGCACATTCCATAGCTAATCTAGGTGGATATCGGTGACTACCCACCTCTTCCACTGACTCAACATAGTGCTCCATCTTGGCAGTTTTATTATGATTTTTTAGGATTTTATGGGTTCTAAACTTCTAGGTCCATTTTGAGGCCCTAAATAATGTTTCTGGGGAAATTACAAGGCCTAGATTTGTTGATGATGTTGTATTCCTTAGTTAGAGCTTTCCAAAGAGCTACTATGTGCATTAAATGGAGATTGTATGAAAAAGTTGCGTCCCTTGGAAGTTGATGTAGAAACTAACCACCTTGGGCCCAAAAACACCTTTTTGACACTTCACCTCCTAGGGTTATGGTTTGAACCTTTAGGTTTCTTATTTTTTGTTAAAATGACATCATTTCATCCTCTTATACTATCTTTTTGCAAATGAGCATAGCCAACATCTCTCTCTATTCAGAGATAAACTACCATCTTTATAGGCAATTTGTGTTCTATAGTATTTGGTTATTGTAGAGAAATAATACTCACACTAAAGCAACCGGGAAAGAGAAGATAGATTTAAACAAAACTAATCAATGACAAACACACATAATAAATAAATATTTTACCCTTGAAACCCTTAACCGATAAAACCAATATTCTTCGAGTGTCTCCTTCTCTCTTGTCTTATTCATTCATAGAATAAAGAGTTACATGACTAACCTTGGTCTACACTTAAGACACAATTGCCATCCTACTCTCTTTCTTTACACAAGAACAACCCTGCAGCCAATTCGAATTATATCTATATGACCAAGCTACTAATAGCAACATCAACATGAACATCAACTTATTACAATTACAACACACCATATTTATAGGCTTTACTGCATGCAAAACCCTAAATCATAATGCCCAAAAAATGGTTGCAGATCTATGCATATGATTGGATACAATCCCATGAATGTTGGGATTATGTTATTGTCGACTGTTCAGTCAACCACTAGTTATCTACAAACCAGTAGACCTCGAGTCGGTTGACATTTGACTTTCTTGTCAACCACCTGACCATCAACTAGACTTAACCATTAATTAGTTCACCTTGACTAGCTAGTTGGTTAGACTGTTTTCTATTGCAAAGAATATAACAACACAAAATTGTCCTACTTGTTGTATTCTTTGTTGATACAAGATAACCTGAACTTTTTTTCACTAACCCAGGGAAGAAACGCCCATTTCCTCTCTACACCAAGAAAACTTCACAACACTCACAAACTTGGTTAAAGAGTCTGCTATGTTTTCTGAAGTGTCTACTTTCTTCAACAACAACTTGTTTCTTTCCACCATGTATCTCACGAAATGGTATTGTACATCAATAAGCTTTGTCTTGGAATGGTAAGTTGGGTTCTTTGCGAGAACAATTTCATTTTGACTATTGCAATTTATCTTCATATCTTTCCACTCAAACCTGATCCTTGAACACAATCAATGTAGCCATACAACTTCTCTGCTTGCATAGGTAGCTACCACATATTCAACTTTTATTGTCGACAAGGATACTACTGCCTATAACTTACTCATCCAACTGATTGCTCCCCCAAACATATTGAACAGATATCCATTGTTTGACCTTCGTTGATCCAAACCTCCAACTCGATCAACATCGACAAATCCATGTACATTTACTTCCCTGTTGGTGTCAAGTTTCCCTTGGTAGAATATAGCATATTCTTTTGCATCAAACAAGTAATTGAACACTGTATTGACAACAATCTAGTGCTCTTTCCTAGGCGTCGACATGTATCTACTCAATACTCACACTACATGAGAAATATTTGGTTGAGTGCATACCATCACATACATCAGAATACCAACAACATTAGGGTAGGGAACATGTGTCATGTCCTCTATTTATTCCCATGTCTTTGGATATTGTTCAATAGCTATTTTTCCTTCCAAAGGAATTGGTACCTTGACCAGCTTGAAATCCTACATGTTGAAACACTTCAAGACCATTTCAATGTACTTTCTTCAATTTAACAAAATCTTTCTAACTGTTCAATATCTCTTGATCTCCATTACCAAAATGAAATTAGCTTCGTCAAGATCCTAAATGTCAAATTTGGAGGATAACATCATCTTCACCTCCTTTGTTGCATCCATGTTGTTTCCAACCAACAACATGGCATCGACATATAGAGCTACATATATGAAATGACCACCTTCTTCCTTGGAATATACATAGTGATCAACCTTGCTTCTCACAAATCCTAAACTATTAATTTCATAAAATATGGGGACCCCTCCCTTTACTATTTTTTATTAAGTATAAGTTATTGGTTTTATGTTTCATGTCTTCTTGTATTTTTGGTCTCGATTTGTGATCTATGATTTTCTTTTATGTTAATTTGATTTTTCTACTTGCTTTGATGTGGTTAATAGGTTATTAATTGATGTGAAATTTTCTAGATCCAAAATACAATATTTTCTTTATTCCATTTATCCACTCATGTGAGATACATATTCCTTTTTTATATTCTATATATTGTATTAATCTAGATTCTAGTCACCCGGACCCCTGGCAAGATTTAAACTATTAGACTTATTCCATATGCATTGTGTGTATCCAGCTCTGGCCTATATGGACTCACTGTCCCATCTAGGATCTATACATATGAGTTCCGTACATCTGGCTCATCTATTATTCTATCTCATTTCACTCATTTGAATGTTGGATATCTGGTCTTTGAGCTATAGTCAACATTTGATTTATTTATTGGGACCAGATTCCAATCATCTATATTCTCAACTTTTTCTAAATAAATAGATTGTTTCTCACTGGATTTTACATTCACCTTTTTTTCAAATTTTCTAACTAAATTCGAGTTATGAAAGTCATCACATGAGGGACATTAATGTATTTTTGAGTTACATCTCAAGGTTAGGTGATTCCTTATGTTTCCTCATTCCTAAAAACCTTATCTTTCTCTTCTTTTTTTATGAAAGAAACGTTTAAATTTTTTGAGCATGCGTTTGAAACTCTCTACATAGTAAAACATTATTGAAGTCTGATCATGAGTCGTGGGAGCTTTGGTGTGAATTTTAGTTTCCTTTTCTTTGAATTGAACAAGGTTTTTTGAAATACTAATAAGTATTCATTTTTCAATTATCCCCTTTAATGATTGTCTAATCATGTTAATGGTGCTTTCTATGAAAAAAAGAAGTATAAATATTATAATCACAAAGGGATGTAGGATAAAGTTGAGGGCGATGAGGATAAGGTGTTTGAGGAGAAAAAAAACCTTAATGATACCTTTTTATATGATACAATATATCATATTGGACTCAATGACTATCCATATTGGGGTCAAATTTATACAAGTTTTAGTAATGAATATTTCCCAGAGGATGACAGAGAAGCATAGGTAAACATCAAGAAATCTGATCTTCATCATGTAGTTTCCAGGCCAACTATTCTCCCTTATTATGACATGTTTTGATGGGTATTTGGTCATATTGACCTTCAAACATTTACAATGGTGAATGAGTCTTAAGAAGTCATAGCATATTTTTTACTAGAAGAGTTTTCTTGTATGCACAAATTAAGGCATCCATAAATTTTTTTAGACAAATATTTTGTGGAGGACTTTAAAGATTAGAAATTGAATTTGGTTGAATTGGTACAAGAATGGTGGTATTATGAACAAGCATTCAAGAAAAATTCGAATAGGTTGTATCCAATTCAATATCTCAGAGAACCAACCCTATAGGTTGATTTTTGCTATGATGTGCAAATCATATGGTTAAAATGATTCTTATCTCTTTAAGTCAGAATGGGTTCCTCCTATTTACCAGATTACTGAGAAAGGTAATTTTTCAGTTGGGGAAAGATTTTTTCCTCTAATATTATTCTTGTCATTAAAAAGGAAAAAGATATGCCACATGGTTATACAGAATGGTTTTTCATTTCATCATTTTTAATTGATGTTTTCTGTGAAAAATACTTTTCCACTCATGAATTGGAATTAGACTCTTGCTCAAATCGATATGCATGTTTACAACTATAGAGTTATAACTATAAGAAGCATTTTGATGATATTTGTGATAATATTATGATCCCTCTTTAGATGTTTATATTCAATCATCCAAAACTTAGGTTAACTCAAGAAGCTTAGGATGATATCAAGGGTATTGGAGATTGGTTCATAGATTAACATTTTACATACACCAAAATTTATTGATGTGATTTAACCCCTCATCTATTTCCTAAATACATTGCATATCTCTTGATCCTCCAGGAAATATCTTTTCATACAATAATATAAGGGATCATCCTTTCTTTAGTTACAAATTCAAATAAATTGTGGCTTTCTTTCCCTATAAATCTTGGAATTTATACTTTAATGAATGCTCCTCATGCAAGAGTAAAGGAAAAACACCTTGAAGGTCTTTGGCTATGCACTGGAGATTTCAAAAAGAATGATCCTAATGGAATTGTGAAAGAGCATTGTAGTATGGTTGAATTTTATAAGGCTTATCAACATGATCAATGTTCATTTGACCCTATATTTGAAGGTGCTTAAACATATGAGGAAGTATTAGAAAAAATTAGGAATATTGAAGACAATCGAGAAAGGAAAAAATTATTTTCCTTCCAAGAGGAAATAAGGAAAAGAGTAGTAGCAGGAAGACAGAGGTTGGCAAAAGAAGAAAATAAAATAAACATGGATAAAATAAAAAACAAAAAATGAAAATTTGACCCAGGAAATGAAAGATGAAGAACAAAGTAATGAAGAACATGATAAGCTTCTAAAAGAAGAAGAAGATTGGCAATTAAGGGAAGTTGAGGAACAAATTAAAAGGCTTGAATGGGAAATATTAAGAACTGAGCAAATAAGAATGAGAATTGTTCGAAAGAAAGAGGAAGACAAAAAAGATGAAGAATTATAAGGGTCCAAGCTCAAAGAAGAAACCAGGAAGGAACATAATCCTAATCAAAGTAGTATTATGAATATTTCTCATATTTGTGTTCCAAGTACACCAATTGCTACTTTAAGTGGATACTTGTTTCCTACAGTAATTGACCTTGATAAATTAGAACCTGTGGAAAAGATTGTTGTATCTCTTGGAGACTACTTATTTAGTAAGTCAAAAAAAGGAATTATAAAAGGGAGAGCTAAAAAGAGGAAACTAGGAACTCTTGATGTGGAAACACCAATATAGGTTATGGTTTGGGATGTAGCTAGTTCAAAACCAAAACAAATGAAAAAAGAAATAGTTTCATCTTTTGGGAGCTTTGATAATGCAAATCCACGGATAGTCAATGAACTATCAAATGAGTTAGATAAAAAAATGTCACAAGAGGCAGTTCTTGAAGAAAGGCTAAGACAACAAAAGACCTCGATTGAGGAAAATAAACAAGGATATATTAACCAGTTAGTTAAACAATAGAGGATATAAATGGTTACTTATGAGGATATGTGTAAGTAAGAAATAGATAAATTAAAAGAAGAACATTTGAAACTAGTATTTGTCATTCATGAAAAAAGGAATCACATTTAAAGGAGATTTCAGAGCATCATTAAAAATAGGTAACCACATTGGAGAAACAAGTAAAAAGATTCAAATTTGAAAAATATTATCTATATTTTTCAAGTATGAAGAACTTTATTTGAATTTTTGTTTTGTAACATATATTTTTTGTATTACCTTTTATGTCCAAAAGTTATCATACATCCAAGAGTTCTTGAAACCAGGGATGGTTTTAAAGGAAGCCAACCCTTGTAACAAGTCCTTATTGTATGAAAATGCATGCCCAGGGGGATTAAACTAAAAACCATAATATTTTTTGTCCATGGAGTATCTAAATTAAACCTAAATGCCTTCAAAATCAAAGAGGGGTTGCTTTTAGATATGCTAGCATAAACATAAATAGATAAAGTATAAAAAAAAAGGAGACTTAATTTGATGGCGTGTTGTCCTTGGGTGCTTGCTTGGAAGAGTCCGACCATTCCAGAATCATTACTGATTGGTGGAGATGGTCCTCAAGGCCTCACTTCTATAGAGGAGTCAAGCATGATTCTATTAGCATGTCGACCTTCCACTCCATCGACTCTTGCATGTATTTCCAATCATTCATTTCACTTAAGAGCTCAAAATGAGATGTAAGTGGTCCTCTGAAAAACGGTCCTCTGCATCCATATCCTCCATCTAGTGAGAGCATTCACTTTTTTCTCGTTGAAGGGATCATGGGTATTTTTTCATTAGCAGGGTTGAGACATATGTTCTACTCCTTTGCATGTGGGTTCAACTGTTGGAGCTCATTTTGTGCTTCATTGTTCATTGGGGAGGGGCGACTATGATGACAAGAAATTCCACTAGCTCGGCGCGACTGTTGGGTCGTTGATTTTTCACCATTATTAACAATTACATGCATTCATTTCATTCCTTTACTTCCTCTTACCACTCATTTATCACTCCATTTACCACAATTTATCGTAAAATACCATGTCATACTTATTTGTGATTTAGTGGTTAAGTAATGCTCATTTTCCTTCCCTCCGGATGGGGTGCCACCTGGACAGAGTTTGAGGACACATGGAACCAAGTGGCCAGGGAAGTTATTAACCCCGTTCGCTAGCCCACATACATTAATTTCTGCATGGCTCACACCATGAGGAAAGTTATGGTAATGCCCATGGCTAGACAAGTCAGGTTAATGCTCGCGCGAGCAAGCCAGACTAGGCGTACCAGGCCTAGGCTGGTTGCCAAATTGACTTCAATAGAAAGAGGGGCTATCAAATAAGGGGTGTGCAGTAATAAATGGGCTTTCACCCTGGTGTATTCCTCCATTGTCCATCTACCCTCATGTATTCCTCCATTCTCCATCCACCCTGGTGCATTCCTCCATTCTCTGTCTTCGGCTCTTCTGATTGGTTCTACATTGCTGCTCTCTATGATTTTTTCTTGAGCACTCTCGCCACTTACCCTAGCACTGATACCCTCTTCCTGCCACAATCTCTCGGCCCTCACACGCTCCTTCTCTTCATTTCCACTAGTGCATTCTCCCGCTCTTCTCAACACCATCTCTCTACCTCCATACCCACAACCCATCACCTCCATACTCTTCCCAGCATGCCTAGAGAAAGAGGTAAATCCAAGAGGGGAGCGTGTAATTACAACACCCTCTCCCGACACAATTGGATCTCCCCCTCTCAACTGGATCTCATTGCCAATTTCACAAGCCCACGACACACCAACCAGAGGTCGCAGGAGGCACCTCCATCCACTCCTCTTTTGCTCCATGGCATAAGCCTGGTGAAGGAGGAAGCGTCACCTTCATGCGCGTGCATTCCTCCATCCACCCCTCATTTGCTACATGGCCTAAGCTCAGTTAAGGAGGAAGTACCACCTTTGTGCTCACACTCTCCTCTGGCCACCAATCTCTTACCCCCCCAAAAAATGCAATCCACGGGACCCCTACTATGGCGATGGTAGTTGTATGGTGGAGGAGGAAATCCCCCCAAGCTGCAAAGTGGATAAAAACGTAGCGGCTGCCAATGCAATCACCACGGAGGTCGCTAGCGAAGTAAGGGAGGAGGAGCAGCCTCAACAATTTGCAAACCACCTCACAAAGGAGCACCTCCAATTGCTCTTTGAAATCAGGTAGAAATAGGACAATCAGATGCACTCTCAGAGCATCCTTGCCCAAAGGATGGACATCTTTCTCAAGGAACTAGTGGATGCTCCTGCGCAAACCAGATGCCCAACATGTGGCCAACGGTTCACCTCGGTCTATAACATTCATGTACAACCAAGCTCGACAATGGATTGAAGTCTCTAGGTTATGGTTCTTCGTTAATTCTAGTTGTAGGATTAATTTCTTAGTTTACCATCGCAACAGGATAGAAGGACACACAATTTTTGCCTATACTGTTTATGTAGTTTTTTTAATGACAACTCCGTCCATAGATGGTCTTAGAGACCATCTGAATGTTGTACACACATTTTTGTTTACAAAGATAGGATGCAGAATTTTGTTTAAGCAGTTTTGTTCAAACGGCTCTAGCATACAAGATGATGTGTCAATCTTAGAACATCTAAGAGCCACATGTTCTAGTTTCCCTTCTGTGGTGGAACAGGTGGCTCACACTTGTCATTGTACATCTTACAGATGTTATTAATATAAGGATCCACTTTTATTTACAAAAAAAAAATGATCATTCTCCTTCCTTTTAATAGATTAAATATTATCATAATTGATTTTTATTGATGATGGTTCATGAACCAATTTCCTATAACAATAGTAACAATACTCATGATGGCATCCTCCAATGTTGTCATACCAACACACCTCCACATGGAAATTCAAAACACAAGTTTTGTTCCTAAGATCAAAGACATGGATCTAGGTGGATCAAACCTTTCCCAACTCACACGTGTGGGTCTCCAACATGAGATTAGGGTATAGACCAAAATTAGTAGTAGTATTGAAACAACCAACTTCTGCCTTGATTTCCGAGGATATAAATATGAGTCTAAAAAATATGAGACATGGGTTTTGTCTGTAGCATAGAAAATTCTAGATTTGTTAGACTTTTTTTCAAAATAAGCTATGGTTTGAGAGATACATGTGTTTCTTTATCATGAAGTTTTCCAAATTGACGTAAAACCCATATTTTGTGAAACAACCAACTTCTTCCTCGATGTTCGAGAAGATGAAGATGAATCTGAAAACTCTGAGACATGGGTTTTTCTTGTAGCATAGAAAATTGAGTACCACTTGAGCCCTTTTCCAAAATGTGCTACAGTTTGAGAGATACATGTGGTTCTTTATCAAATATTTTCCCAAATTGATGTAAAACCCAGATTTTGTGATTTTTCTCCAAAGATGTAAAATTCATTTTCCAAGTTTGGGGATTTGGTTCTATCCTTCCCCAATTGATATTTATGAATAAATAAGACTAAGAGGGGGATGAATCAATCATTATTTAGTAGTAATTAGTTAGTATTTTGATCAGATGAGAACCTCTTTTGTACTTCCTGAGTTATGATTAATAAAGGATTGCGAGTTCGTGGATTTGATCTATGACGTGAAGATTTGATTTGCAGTGTTTGGTATTTTTACCAGCACCCTGTTTAAGGAGGAAGGCTCACCTCCTCTAAACAAGGATCTTTGTTTCTATATAGTAGGTAGAGTTCTTTTATTAGATTGTTACTCATTGTTTGTGCATTGTTTATTTCAAGATTGTTGTTATTAAGTTTCATTCATTTAAATATTGATGTTACTTATATTGGGCTGTGAGTATTTTTATGTAGGACTAAGTTGTTGTTACTTCGTTAATATTTTCAAGATTTTTGTTACTCAATTCCATCATTTCAATATTTTTTATTATATTCAATTTACTTTCTTATGCTATGTAGTTATCTCGTAGGAGATTCCTTTGGGTTGATAACATTGGTTGAGCCATATATCAACTATGTTTTAGCGTGATGTGTTTCCTTTCAAGTTGGGTTATTTAATTGTGCAAGGAGTGAGTCTGTTTCATTTCCCAACAAGTGTGCAGTTTGTTTCATTTCTAAAGAAAGTGTTCAATTTCCAGAGCAAGTATGTTGAGTGTTTCATTTTTAGAGTGTTGTTTTCTATGGAATATGTAGAGTGTTTAATTTCAATAGTGTGATTTCATTCCCAACAAGTGTGCAAAGTATTTACATTCAATCAAGTGTGTTTTATTCCCAACATGGTTTTCTTTCTTTTAGTTTCTTAATTGAATTATGTAAGGAGTGTCTTTGATTTATGCAAGTGTGGATTTGTTTCATTTATGCAAGAGTGAGGTTTGATCATTTATGCAAGTTCGATTTCATTTCATCATAGTTTTTTTTAATTTGAAGTAGTGTGAGTGTGTTTTTATTTAAATCATGTGTGAAGTTTTATTTCTAATTCATCAAGAGTGTTTTACTTTCGACAAGTGTGCTTCATTTGAATAAGCGTGATCTAGTCTACAACGAGTGTTTCTTGCTTATAATTGCATACTAATGCCAGGGAGAAATTGTGCTTGCATATAACTTTCACGATAACTTTGCAATAAAAGACGTACCCCTGGTTGAAAATTAATGTATAGGATGTTTTAATAAGACAATTAAATACACCAACATTTTTGCGTCATTGTCGGGGATGAGGAGGAATACTAATTAGAAGGGGATGAGGAGGAATAGAGTTTGGAATACTTCATTGAACCCTTCAAATATAACTTACATAGTGCTAGAATTATGAAATCAGCCAATGGTGAAGTTACAAGAGATGAAATTGGTAATTTTTTTGAAAATTTGAAAATTGATATTATTATCTCTTTGTCTTCACAATTGGATGTTTTGCAGGTAAAGTGAAAAAAAAATGAAGAAGAGAGATCACTATCAATATTTTGTTTTAGGTGCAGAAAAAAGAATTGTTTAAAACAATTGCCTCTCAACAATGTTGAAGTTTGATGCATTTGCGACAAAAAACACCCTTCAAAACTCTGCTCTTCACTGCCATGACTGAAAGTAGTGTTCCAAGAATCCAATGAGGAATTTTAGAAATCCTATTTAATTTCCTCTAAGAATCCATTGAAATACCTCCCTTTCAATATAAATCAATACCTCTCCTTTCCTTTCAATACTTGGAATAACATGTATAATCTTCAGTAGGTCCCGTAGGAAATGCAATATCCTACAAATCTATGGAAGTTTCCTAATCCTCCCCAGATTCAATATCCCACACCATGGTCACAATGGTCGTCTCATCCAAATCAAGCATTTCCATGGCCTCAAGGATGGCAAGGATCTATTTTTCTTGGGGGACAGTTCCCAATGCAAACTCAATTATCTATACAACAACAGTTGCAACTCCCCTTAAATGTTATACCAAGTAATCCTCCCCTGCGACCCCAACATCCTATACAACCTAAATAGAATATAAATAATAAGGAAGTTTCACCCTAATAAAAATCCCAAACACGAGAACAATTTGTGGAAAAACACACCGATACAATTCATGTTGCAACTCCCAATAACCAAACTCAAGCACAAGCTTCTACTCTGTTCTCTCAGGAAGTTGTTACTCTGCCATTTCTAGAAGTTGTTACTCTCTCTCCTATTGAAACTATTCTGAGACCACCATAAATGGAAATGAACTTCTTGAGTAGGGAAGGGAATGCCACCACAAGAAACTTCTTGACTCCTTGTCTGAAGTTCAAAATTGTCACCAAGGAGGAGCCTACATCTCAAGAACCTGTAGAAGACCAAAATATCCATGAATAGATCCCACAAGGGGGGGACCTAGAAATTTCTTCTAGTTATCCTTGTCAGCATGAAGAAAAGCTCATAGAATCTTGGCCATCATCCAAAGGGGAGAAAACATTAGAGCAATAAATCGAACAATTCCTTGCATCTTTGTCACTAGATCCAGATCCCTTGTGCATTCAGGATTTTAATGGGAAAACTTCCTATAGAATTTATGGCATTCCAACCAAAGAAGAGAACCAAGAATACAAATAATACATTGAATCATGGTTCCAAGAAGTCCTCATACCTCACCATTTCATTATTCAACAATTGTTGTAACCATCCCCATCACAGGATTTGGTCCCTCATGTTCTGGTATCTCTCAAAGTATAATTTTCAAGCTTGAATATTAGTACACTTGCAATTTTGCTATGCACATACCTCCATTGGAAATATTCCTACACTTGAAGAAAAATCTATCTTTTTTCAAGTAGAGTAGGATAAATAAAGAAATAAAATAGTAAAGATAAAAATAAGTCCAGTTGTGAAAAGTAGTTTACTAGTGCAATTGGACACAAAATTTGATTGAAAACCAGGTTACTAGCTGACAAAGTTCACAATAAGGTTTTGTAAGTTTATGTTGGTTCAAATTTTGTACCGTAATTATTCAAAATCATTTATGTTTTATGCTTATGTCAGCTCATGTGCGATTCCTTATGGCCCACGTTCTTGAAAATCTCATCCCATTGACTCCAACACATCATATGGGATCGAGGCTAGATTTTCATGGTCCCCTGGGATGGGCATGCATCAATGTCATATTTTCTTGTTGTTAATCATGGGGATTCATCAATGCCTCTTGTTTGACGAATCTTGCAGGTGACTTGAATCCAATACATCCATTTGTACCTGTCAAGATGAACTAAGGTACTTTAGCGCTCACTTTCATTGAAGGTGAGTTGCTTCACATTGGGTAACAACATACATTAATGGCCAATAATCCAAGGACTTGTCTTCATTCTTGACATCAACACATTTTGATGGAAATATTGTGTTGGAATTGATGTCAGCATGAAGACAAGAAGTAGCATAGTGGAGTATGACATGGAGCTGTAGTAAAAGCTACAGAAAATACTGATTTACATGAACACAGTGGATTACCAGAATACAAGGGATCACCTGGCCGAGTGCTTTGAAAGAATGAAAGAATGAAAATAAAATAATGAGACAATTTTGATTACTACACTAGTCGAGTCGAGTTGTCTTGGTGACTATATATTCTATTGAGATAGGATAGTCATGAATAGAACAAATATTGGTGAGTTTCCCTCTTGAATTATTTCTTGTGCAGTATTATTTCAAAGTGTAGTCGAAGGGAAATTTGTTGATGCATCACCGAGAACCCTTGAGTCTGTCAGATTAACATGGTAGTTGATATTTCCTAGCAAGTTTTGATCATCATTTTTCCCAAGCCGAAGTTGGACGACGCTTCAAACCCAAACAATTTCCAAAATCCACCAATGATTAGATCCAATCAGGAAGTCAATTGTTGAATAAATTGTCATTGATTTCAAAGGTTATAAAGTGATCAAATATATGTCAAACGTTAGTAAGTGATCAAATATATGTCAAAGGTTAGTAAGTGATTAAATATAAATGTGACCTTGGTATCACTTTAATAAATACAAAAGTGGAAACAGAGTTTACATAAAAGTGGAAATGAAAGTGAACTAAATATAAATATGACTTTAATAAATAACAAAATTTGAAAAGTTAGGTGGAAGTGGAATTTAAGTAAAAGAGGAGTAAATATGAAAGTGGAATAAAGAAAAGGTAAAAGTGAAATTGGATTAAAGAAAAAGGTAAAAGTGAAAGTTGATTTAAAGAAAAAGGGAAAAAGTGAAAGAGAACATGGTATTTGCAAACCATGGTGGTATTTAGCTATGGTAAGGTAAAAAGTGAATTAAATCATGATAGTCAAAATCTATTTGATCAAGGGGATCAAAATATGCTCAAAAATAAAAGTGTTCGGAATTGCTTGAAAACAAACACGTGTGTAGGCCTTGTTCTCACGATCTCAACACAACTTGAATGAGTTCAAACAGACATCATCTGCGAAAGATATCGTGTTCTGTCTTATTTTCCAAACAAGCAAAATTTTTGCTGACTGTAAAGTCTATACAATATAACATGACAGGGTTGTACTGCTGACATGTGCTATAACCCTAAATTTCTCTACACATGCATACCTGGCCTTTGGCCCTCTTACTTGCATTTTTTCCCAAGCCACTGTTGAGTTTCTTTTCTAAAAAACCAATTTTTTGAAGATGTACGCACCCTGCACCATTACTGCTCGCGTACATACACTTGTTGCACCGCTACATCCCATGTACATACACATGTTGCGCCATTACATCTCGCATGTACTTGCAAAAGTTGCAAAAAATAAAAAGTTGCAAGGAATTTGTTGAGATTACGGGCTATTGGCTAGTTTCCCAACTAATCCATCACCTATAGCCCATCACCCAACCGAATAACCATCCTTTTGTCATATAAAAGGAGGTGTTGGGGTCTTGTTCAACATCTATACATAAGAATAGTGAAACTCTACCCGTTTCACATCCCCTCCTTGCCCAATTAATTGTAACCCTTTTGTGAGAATTGCCTTAGCATTCCCCAATTAGCCCGTCTTCCTCCATCATAACCCATTCACTTCCCAAGAAGAGATTAGAAGGTCGAGAGGAGAACCCATACAAAGGTGTAGTTGGAGCTTGAGCCTAGAACAAGTTCATGGAGCAGTAGCCAGATTTGGTTGTAAAGGTATAATCATTGAGTTATTAATAAAAGAATTGCTTTTCCTATCCCAAATCATGGTGTATTGAATGCTTTTAATGGTTTATGTTTTTACATTTTAACATATAACCCTAATTTGTATATGAAATAGAATGATTGTAGGTTTATGTTTATCTATCATTGAATGCAGGTCATCCTTGGGAGGAGGATTTCAGTCAATGAAGCGTTCAAGTGCGAGGGGATCATCACCGGACATAGAGTAGAGGTATAGTTATCCGATCCCTCTCATCTTTGCTTTTCTTGTACGAGTTTTGGTATGTTTGGGGTAGTTAGAGAAGTAGTTGACTTTTAGATGGTTAATTTATCTACCTACATTTTGAACTCTGGTGTAGTAATAGGGGGGGTTTTCCCAGTAGAAGAACTGGAGACCATATTGGGGAAGCCTCTAGGGTTTTAGGGGATTTTGGGTGTTTGATTGGTTTTTCTTCCTTTTGAGTTTCTGTTGAGTCTTTTGAGTCTTTTAAGGGATTCTGGTCACCTTTTAGTGCCATACCAATTCTCCCTACCCTATAAATTTGTCTGTTTTCTTTCTTTTTTGAGGAACTATAGAGGTGTATGCACCCTACTTTGGGTCAACCCACGTACATATGTGCCCTGTCTAGTAAACATCTCGCGTACATACATAGGCTACAAAAACAACAGTAGCGTACCTGGTTCAATAAACTTTTTTTGAAAAAGAGGAAACCAACCTCTTTCCTGATTGAGGTTTATATTTCTCAGGGTTTCTTGAATGAGTTCAAAGTCTCTATTTTTACAGTCATAGCTTGGGTTAGATTTCAGTTTGCTTGTCTTTTTGAAGTTTCTTGTATTTACTTCTGAAAGGGTTTTAAGCGAGTCTTTGAATTTTTGATCAGCCTGTTTGGTGTCTTTAGTGATTCCCTATGATCCATAGTGGGCCGAAGGTCTATTTTAGTCTTGTCTTGTAGTTCTTTTCCCCCCTTTCATTTGCTTTGAAAAAAGAGAAAAACAGATTTATTTCAAGTTTTTCCCGTTTGAAGCGTTTTCAAAAAAAATATTTTTCATTCTTAGTTTGGTAAAGTAGTTGGAGTTAGTTATTTTACTTGAAAGGAAAAATAGTTCATTTTTTAAGTTCCTTACTGATTTCTTAAGACTTAATTATTTTGTAGTCGAGCGAGATTTCGTTTTAGGTCTTCTTTTTAAAGATATTGAAAAAGTTGGTTACAAAGAGTTAGTTGTAAATCTTTAGTTTTGAATAGAAGTAATTTTTCTTTCAGACTTTCGTCATTTTCTCCTCTTTTCGTCTTTCAAAACATCACTAGTTTCATCGCCATATCCTTTGCGTTAAACAAGACATTAAAATGAACGCTAAATTTAAAATTAATTAGAATTTTTTGTTTGTAGGTTCAATCAACTAGTTTAGGGTTAGGGCCTTGAATTAGGTTGGAGAGGAAAATCTTCAAGGATTTTAAACAAACATCGGAGTTAGAGCTAGGGAGTGTTAAAATCCACTGACGTGAAAGTTATTTGGTATCCCCCTCTAACACAGGGGCTAAACACTAGGTCATGTGAGGAAAGGTAGTGAAGATAAACCCTCCAAAGCTGGACTAAATGTAGTGGGGAATGCATATTGAGGATCGGTTGTGGGAATAATATCGCTCACATTTGCCTATGGAGCTTCATCGACCTTGAATCCGTTTGAGATCTTCTTTTCTCTTCCAAACCACTTGCTTTCGATACCCTTGGAAGGTTTCAAAAATGTTATCCTGCTCATTGCATTCCACCCAACTGTTGATTGTACCCGCCTGGTGACTGTTTACGAGCTGGAAACTTAGTTTCCTGTACTCTAGGGACTTACACAGGTTACTGCGGGGGTATACCATGGTACCTAGGGCAGATGTTAGGTCACACTTTGCAGAGTATACCCAGAGAGTGCTTCTATGTTTGAGTTGCAATTGCACCAGTAAGTTTCTCTAGTGTTGGTTGGCGTAATGTTTCTTCCAACTAGATAGTGGTTTGCTTGGTTTATTTGATAGGAATTTTTCTAGTGAGTTCTTGGTTTTAAATGCTAGTTAAATCCTTACTATGTCGTTGATCTTTTCACAAAGTGGAAGATCAAGAGCTTCATCGGTTGCGAAGGCTTCAGGGCCTGTCGTCGGTTGCATTAGAGCCACCATTGCCACCATTACGGTGAATACTTGAACAACAAGGGTCATTCGAAGCGATCGAGCCACAGGAAACTGTGCCCGAGCCTGATCCGAGAAGAGATTACTCGAATCTGGAGGAACCTATTGTTTCTGACCTTGGAGCAGAACCTCTCAGGCCATCCAACCCTCCGATCACTGACTTGTCAGTACCAATCTTGGTACAAGTTCTCCCTCCAAGGGTGAAACCTTACGAGTGTCAGATAGTATTACAAGAAGCTATGGAGGCAAATGTTGCTACTTCATCTGGGAGTCCTCATACTCTTATTTCATCTACTACCACAGGGGGTATGTTTCCTTCTAACCCACCTTCGTTAGCCAAGACCACAGTGGTCTTCACCCCCTCTACCTTGAGTAATGATTTGATACCATCATTGGCGGGGACCACTGCTTCATTCACGTAGAGTTCAAAGGGCCCTCCATTTTCATATGGGATGCCTGTCCTTGATTAGAAATCCGCCCTTACCTACTCCACCTTACAGACCATGGGTCTAGGGCCACGGAGCTCAAATGCTCTTATGAAATAGTCTATCGGGGGACTTCAGTCCCCTTCTATGCTATCACTTACAGTGGGGGTCATATACCTCCTTCATCCGCCTTGCTCGGTGGTGCTTTCCAACAATCCATCGGTCCAAATGCTAACTACAAGTTGTTTGGAGAAGGAAGTTTAGGACATTCATCTTACACTACGCTGGTGGGATCCATGTCATTCTCTTTGTTCGGTGCATTTGGTAATAATTATTTTTCATCGGCTTCCGTCTTGGCTAGGGGAAACCCTGGTTTTGGACAACAAAATATTGTGTAGGGTACTATTCCTACACAAGGGGCAAGGACAGGAGTTTTCTCCTCACAAGGACTTTGGAATCCTTGCCAAGGATCATTTCCCTTGCAAGGGATGTTGGTCAGGGGAAACCCCTTCCATTGTCAATGGAACCCTAGGCAAGCCTCAGTACCTATGCCTGTTAGATCGAATGGGAGCATACCTTTCCAAAATATTTGGAACACAACGCAGAGATAAATCCCATCCCACGTCGTCCAATTACAGGAATCAACTGATGATATCTTAGAAAACGCAGGCTCCGTACCCTAGCCAAGGCCACGATTTCTACCAGAACCATGGCCAGCAACCCAACTTTTCCTGACAACTTGGTGCCAGTCAAACTCCATGCCCCCTTTTTCCTGTACTTAGTAACCAACCAAAACTACCGTTTCTAGAAACACTACATCTGCCAAACTTGTCAAGGTTTCTTAACGACCCTATTTGTCATGATCCATGTTGGCCCTCCATGCCGACTAAGTTTCCCTCGGATATTCTAAAATTCAAAGGCAAGCCTGGCGAAGACCCAAGTGATCACGTGACAACTTTCCACTTCTCGTGCTCGTCAAACGCATTGCGAGACAACTCCATACAGTTGCGCCTATTTCAACGCACTCTTATTGAGGGTGCCGTGAAATGGTACTTTGAGCTCGACCGCTCAAGGTATTCTTACTTTAGCGACTTGGTGATGGTCTTTCTAAACCATTTCCAACTACTCGTGAGATACAATGTTCGCACCGAATTGCTGGCTAAATTTGAGAAGACTAAGGCCGATCATATCTTAGATCACATCCGAGAATGGCGACATAAGAAGAGCTTGATTAAGGTACAGGTCCCACTAAATTTATTGCTGGAGTGGTTCCTAAAGTCTTTGGTACCAGTTTTATCCAAGGATGTTGCAACTTCGGGAGTGTTTTCATAGGAGGAGGCGATAATGAGAAAACAATAGCTCAAACTGATTTACTCTCATTTTGGATTACTCTATGAGATCTTGCCAAATGCACCATGGTCCATCCTCGACAAGGCCAGACAAAAGTCTGGACCACATGTCGATGGTATAGTTGGTTCAACACAAAGAAACTCGACTGATCTGTTATCAAATCAATTGCAATAATATTTTATACAACAAATGGAAACCAACCAGACCTACGGTTCAGATGTTCCCTCTATCCAAACTTCATACATACACACTGTGTATTCGACGAACCCAAAGGCCAACCAACATCTTGAAGGAAAGAAAACAAAATGAAACAAGAAGGGTAAAGGGGATAATAAGCCTAATAAAAATGTTGGTGGGGACAACCCAAAGAATAGAAAGTTGAAGTATATGTGTAACCTTTACATGAAATACCACCTGACTCACCTGTGCCCTCGACTTGTGGATGCCTAGAAGCTATTGGCACAACAATAGCCTGTTGTGTTGATGAACCCATTTCCACATGGGAAAACATGGCTCAAGCCTTAGCATCTTCGAGCACGAAAGGGGGCAGTCAGGGACCCCCCGCGTCTACTGGTAATAACTTGGCCGTGAATGTTTATATGTGGAAAGGTGATGCTCATATAGCGACTAGGGAACAAGATTACGAAATGCCAAAATATGCTGAAAAGGGTAAAGAAGCCACAAACCCACCAGTTCCTCTCCAGATTGAGAAGACGATGGGAGAAACAATGACACACATCCCCAAAGGTGTGTTCAAGAAAGCTTCTCATAATTTGAATGCAAGGGCTGCCAAGAAATACTCTCTGGTGGAATATTTGGCCAAAACCCTTTGTGTGATGTCTGCTTTGGAGGTCCTCAAGAGATTCCCATCGTAGGGAAAGACTCTGATATCTGCCTTGGGATCAACAGAGACTTGTAACCTAGGAGGGATCGTTCTTGATCCAACCGACTTGAAACCTTGTCTCCCTTACCATGTTTCATTGTAGATAGTAGTGGCTTACACCATGAAATATTTTACTCAAAATATTTTCCATATGGTGATTGATGAGGGTGCCTCGACTTGCATGATATCATTGACGTGCCGGAAGGCCATTGGCCAACCCTTTTTGTCTTTGTTTCTCACATTGCTTACTGCCTTCGATGGTCGTTCATTTAGACCACATGGAATCAATCCTTATTTCCCCATCCAGTTAGGAGGGAAGACCGTGTGCATCAAATTTAAAGTGGTCGATGTGCCTCTCGTCTACAACCTTCTGTTAGGAAGGAGTTGGACCACTCCAATGCATGCAGTGGTTCCCACAGTTTTTTGGGTCTTTTTGTTTCCACACTAGGGTCGAATCGTGACCATTGACCAGTTGTCCTTCTCCTATCCTGACCCTTCTTCGGGGGAATCCATGGTCCCGATGATTGATGTAACATACCCAACCACCCACAGGTCAGGCATGCTACCTTCAAGCCCATCCTTGGACTTTTTTCTCTTATAGATACCTTTTAAAATTTAAGGATGCATAAAAATAAAGACTTTAACAACATGCATAAAAATATCCAGCAAGCATGCATAGTCTAAAAATTTAATTAACGATAATTAAGTATACACAACGGAAATACACTCATATACATGTAAATGATACCATAACAGAGAGCAATTATCTTTATGAAAGATGACACCATCTGGTTGCAGACCAAGGACGTTCCACCCAACCGTAGACACTACTATTCCAAATCTCAACAACAGTGTCACCCTCGAGCCAGGGCTATGAATCCACAAGGATGCTTCCAGAGTGTTACTTCTTCCCAAACCAGTCAACACCCAAGCTTTCACAAGCTTTCCATCTCACACAAAAATCCAAGTACCCATCTCTCTTCTACCCAGCTTTCACCACCTGAGAGAACGGACCTCCACCCTTCTCTGCCACGTAGTCCCTCAGGTAGTCCTTCTCCTTATTTGGGATCTAGCACAACTGGTCTAGAATCTCAATGCTGGAACTCTCAGGAATTACAGTTGTGAGAAACGCTGGACACAAGCCAACACATCTCATACATGCAGCCTCAGGTCATGGCTGGATCACACCAGTGACCACTACAACCAAATATCTTGTGGCTAATCTTTAACAGTTCGAATTCCTTTCCTCGAGCCAATATGCAGATGATGGATGGATCAATGAACGAGTAAGTGGTGCATGGAGGTGCGTTCATGAAAGTGTGTGAGGGATAGAATGGTGCGAATGTAGAAGTGAAGGAGGAAATGAGCCAATGACCAACCCCCCATCAGACCAGAGGTGGGTTTAAGTAATTTACGAGGGAATCAAGAACCTCCTGGCCTTCCCCAAGAATATCACATAATCGATCCCCTCCCTTAGACAAAAGGGTAATTAGAATAGGAATAAACACTTAGCCCCTCAAGCCCCCTCTCTCGTGAAATCATAGCCCCCTATAACTCTAGTCCTTGTCCGTCTAGCAGCCAGTCGTGCATTTATTATTAATAATGATAAAAAAATTACATGTCTTGGGCACACTGGCATTTTAATAGTTGTTTGGGCACTCTGGCCTCTCAGCATTGTAACAATACATTATTTAAAATGGGGGTTCAAAACCTGGGGTGTTACATCCCCTCCCCCTTATTTTGGCACTCTCCTCAACACATATACAAAATATAGATCAAAATCTCAAATTTATTCAAAAAGTTGCGGGTACTCTGACCGCATGGAATCTTCATGCTCCTAGGTAGCATCTTCAGGACCGTAGTAGGTCCACTGAATGTTTACCATCTCTATAACTCGATTTCAGAGCATTTTGACTTTTCTGTCCAGTACCCGCACTGGCTAAACCTGAAAATATCCCTCTGTCTTTACCTGAATCAGATGCCAATCAATAACATGGTTAGGATCATGTACATATTTCTTTAGTAAAGAGACATGAAATACATTATGCACATTCATGGAAGCAGGAAATGCAAGCATGTATGCAACTGGACCTATTTTTTCCAATATTTCAAGTGGACCACAAAATCTGGCTACGATCTTTGTACACCTACCCAATTTCAAAGAGATTTTTTTGGGATTCACATTCAAAAGTACACGCTCCCCTACTTTAAACTCTATAGCTGTCCTGTTCTTGTCTGCATAAAATTTATTTCTATCTTGAGCTACCTTTAAATTATGCTTGATATTGACCACCTGGTCTTCCATGTCCTTGAGCAACTCCGTCCCAAGTACCACTCTATCTGTTGGGTTGTCCCATCTTACTGGAGTATCACATTTCCTACCGTACAAGGATTCAAATGGGATCATTCTCAATGAATCTTGATACCCATTATTATATGAAAACTCAACCAAGTGTAAGTAATCTTCCCACTTAGATGACTTATCCATCACATACATTCTCAGCATGTCTGCAATTATTCGATTGAATCTCTTTGTTTTCCCATCTATCTGGGGATGATATGTTGTGCTAAAATTTATATTTGTGCCAAATCCTTTAAAAAATCTCCTCCAGAAATTGGAGGTAAAATTTATATCTATGTCTGAGACAATTGTCCTGGGTATCCCATGCAACCTAGAAATTTCCTTCATGAAAATTTCTGCAATATTAGTCACTGTATGTGTTGTCTTAACAAGCACAAAATGAGTAGCCTTTTTTTAATTTGTCAACCACCACCATGATTGAATCATGTTTCTTATTTGTTTTGGGTAATCCTGTGATGAAATCCATGGTGATCACTTCCCATTTCTTCTCTGGGATTGGCAATGGCTGCAACAAACTCCCTGGGTGCCTATGCTCAACCTTCAACTTCTGACATTCCATACATCAAGCGATGTAATCAGCAACATCCTTCTTCACTCCCAGCCAAAAGAACTGGCTTCTTACTACTGTAATTGTTTTCTGGTAACCAGGATCTCCAACATAAGGAACATCATGGATTTCCTTTGGTACCAAATTCCTCAGTTCTCCATAACTTGGAACATAGATTCGATTTTTATGCATGAGTAGTCCGTATTCCTTTATCTCATACTCCTTTATTTTTTGTTGTACATCTCCTTGTTGTAAGGTTTCCTTTACCTGTAAGTAATGTTGGTCTGTAACAAGACCATCTAAATTTTTTCTCTTCAATTTTGACTGATTCATACTGACAGTAGTAGCATGCATGATATGCACTCTTCTACTAAGTGCATCGACAACTTTATTCTCCTTTCCCTTGATATGATTGATATCGAAGTCATATTCACTTAAAAATTCTAGCCATCTTGTTTGCCTGACATTCAAGGTCGGTTGTTCAAAAAGATACTTCAGGCCAATGTGGTCTATCCTTAATTCGAATTTCTTCCCCATGAGATAATGCCTCCACATCCTCAAGGCGTGAACAATGGTAGCAAGTTCCAAGTCATGTGTGGCATAGTTCCTCTCATGGTCCTTAAGATTTTTGGACTAATATCCAATGACATGTCCATTTTGCGTGAGAAATTCTCCAAGTCCTTCCTTACATGCGTCTGTACATACCACAAAACTTTCATTTGGGTCAACAATTTTAACACAGGTGCACTAGTAAGTAATTCCTTCAACAGATTAAAATTATTTTCACACTTGAGTGTCTATTGAAATTTAGTTCCCTTCTTTTTCAAAGAAGTGATGGGATGAGAAATATTAGAGAACCCTACTATGAACCTTCTGTAGTAGCTAGCTAATCCCATAAAAGATCTAACATTTGACACATTTATGGGTGTTGGCCATCCTCTAATGTCTTCGATCTTCTCTAGATCTACTGCTATGCCCTGTTATGAAATATTGTGTCCCAAGTAATGGATCTTCTTTTGATAGAAATAACACTTACTCAACTTGGTATACGACTGATGTTCTCTTAGTACTTGCAATACCATTTTTAAGTGATTTTCATGCTCCTCTTCAGACTTAGAATCGATAAGTATGTCATCCAGGAATACTATGACAAACTTATCCAAATAATTCTTGAATATGTCATTCATTAAGCACATGAATACAACTGGTGCATTGGTCAGTCCAAATGGCACCACTACAAATTCATAATTCCTATACCTGGTCCTAAAGGATATATTATGAATGTCTTCTTCCTTGATTCTTACATGATGGTATCCTACCCTCAGATCAATATTTGAAAATATCTTTTCTCCTCTTAGCTGATCAAAGAGGTCATCAATTCGAGGTAGAGGATACTTGTTCTTTATAGTGTACTTGTTCAGTTGTCAGAAGTCAATACACAACCTCAAGGTTCCATCCTTCCTTTTGACAAAAAGTATTGGTGCTCCCCAAGGTGAAACACTTGGACGTATGTACTGTTTCTTCAACAATTCCTCCAAATGCATTTGTAATTCTTTTAACTCTGGTGTGCTCATTTTGTAAGGTGTTTTTGACACTGGGGCAACTGCTGGCACTAAATCAATTGAGAAATCCATCTCCCTTCTTGGTGGAAATCCGGGTATTTCTTGGAATACATCTTCAAATTCCTATAGTACCAAGAAATATTCGAGGCTTGGCCCCTTTGTATTATTTGGCTCTTTCACATGAGCTACATAGAGTTGACATCCTTTCCTAAATCATATTTTTAGTTGTAAGGCTAAAATCTCCCTTATAGAGATGGGTCTTGGAATTCCTTTCACAGTGTTATGTTTTCCATTTCCATCAAGATAGGTAAATGTCTTGTTATGACAATTTAGGACAACATGATGCTTGTCCAACTAGTCCATTCCAATTAGAATATCATAAGACCCCAATGGTATGATATTTATATCAATACTAGTATTCACGCCATTAATACTTATGGAACAACTTCTAACCATATCATGGATTCTTCTTTTGGTTCCAGTGGCTAACTAAACCAAACTTGCTTTTCCAAGTTTACTTTTCTCCAAATGTAATCTATACACTATCTTAGGATGAATGTATCAATGAATTGCTTATGAATCAATCAAAATAGCAATAGGTTGATTTATGATCTTACCTTTGACCTTAATCATATTGGACTGGTACTTTGCTTGTCGATCATCTAAAGCTTCATAGATTCTTCCCATATCTTCGACTATTGTAGCCTCTTGGATGTTGTGCACAGTCCTCACTCTGTCCTTTCTGTGTGGGAAATCCTTGTACATGATATCTTCCTTTCATCCCCAACATTGGATTGGTGTTCTTCCCCTTTTTCCCAAGGAATCTTCTTTCTTGAAATCCCCCTTAGCATACTGATCTTGATGATTTCTATTAGGCTCATTCCTATTGAAGGGAGGTTTGAATCCTTTCCTTCTCTGATCGAACTTCAGATTCTTCTTATCCTTCCAAGATTTATGCAGGGATTCTCTTCCTGGCCTTGCTCATACAGGTATTTATCCTTCCTGATAGCTTTGGTCAAGGTCTTGGGTTCATCATATTTTTTCTTTTCCTTAAAAAATGTTGGAAGTCCACTTAGAAATCTCTATATTTTCACTTTCGCATCACCAATGAACCTGCCATACTTTAACAATCCCAAGAAATTCTTCTTGTACTCTACCATAGTGTTAGTTTATGAAAAAGGTATAAATATCTTCCTTTTCCCCACATTTCATGATATTATTTTGATTGACTTTTCGGTTATTGAGAAGTAAATAGAATAGAAAATGAATAATATACCCTTTAACATTGATTGTTGGAGATCAGATTAAATATATTCTAAATATGAATGGAATTGTCTGGTTTTATTGCAGGATTGGTTAAATATTATCGAACCCAAGATAGCAAGGGGAATCTTGAATATGTGCAAGCTATTGGAGGTTGAAGACTTTATGACGCAAAGCAGTTTTAAAGATAATTGAGTTACTCATTGTAATAGTAAAGCAATCCTGAGGATCTCTCGATCCTCATGATAGCTTAATTTACCCAGATTATTGTAACATATAAGGGGTAAATAGATCTTGAAGAAAAAAGATATTTTTCACTCAAGAATAGAGAATATGGAATTGCTATGCGTTAGCAGTTTTTGTAGAAATGTTGTACCAGCTATGAAATTAATAGAAGCCTCGAGCAGTTTTTCCATTTTTATATACTGAGTTTTTAATAACAGTGCTTCTAAGGACCGAGGGCCCAGTCTGAAGGAGCTACTGTTCGATCTGTAATTGTATCAACTCAATTTATGTCTTGTGATTCAATTTTTTTTTATAGTAGTTAACAAACACATAAGTGTGTTGATGGTTTCATGTCAATTGCAAGAAATAGATATTCCATGAAAGTATTGAATGATTGTTGTTCCAATTCCTATTACTGAGATTTGATGCATGAACGTTCCTCATAAGTTTACATTTGATTTTCCTTTCATAAGTTTACATTTGTTGTTCCTTTCATAAGTTTACATTTGTTGTTCCTTTCATTAGTTTACAATTGTTGTTCCTTTCCGCTAGAATATAGTTGTTGTTCCTTTCAATAGAAATATGATTGTTGTCTCTTTTCAGTTAGATTACAGTCTCTATTCCTTTCCATAGATAGAGTAATTCGCCCTTTTCTTTTTAGAAATTTTGATTCATAATCATAGCAATTCCTTCAATTCTTTATCTAGATTCAATTATTTCTCTTAGAATGAATTCAATAGATTACCTAGTTCCTTTCCTTTTGCATAGATTTAGATTTCAATCCCTAAAATATTTAATGAATGTTTGAGGAACTTGATTGTTGACAAAGTCAAATCTACTTTCGCTACACGATTTTAGCCTCTATAAGCTATCTGCATAGACTTTGCCGATATTATTTGAGATAAAAGATGAATCCTTGGGTTAATAAATTAATGTTAAACTAAGGTTGTTTTTAGACATCTTTAGAGCTCAACATTTTGGCACCGTTGCCGAGGAAGAGTGTCAAAGGTAGAATAGATTGTGCCTCTAAAGGATGAGGGATTGAAAACAGAAGGTAAGAACCTACAAAGGCAATAATTAAAATGATTATACCAGCGCCTACCTCCATCTGACACATTAAGAGGTTACATAGGTGTTTTTTTTCTTTCCTTTTCATTTTTTTTTTCCATTTTGTTGTGTGAAGTGTGTATGAATAAGAAGAAAGATCTTGAAAAACCAAAACCTCCTCCAAAAATTACCAAACCCCAGGGCTCAGTGCTCCCTAGAAGAAGTACTTTCATAGATGACATCATCCGAAAAGCAGAATCCCAAGCCTCAGTTGGACCTAGAAAAGGATCCACCCGAATCCCTCAGGTGGTAGCTTCACCAACTACATCCCATGCCGAGATTCATAGAAAAATTGAAGGGACTGAGCTAAGTTTTCAGATCACAGATATCCTACCCCTCAACCCTTTAGGAGAGGGAAACTCTTGTAACCTGGAGGAAGGAGAAGGAGAAACTAGTGGGATAGCTAAGACAGACCCACCACCCAATCCTGAATCTCCTGCAAAATAAGAAGGCATACCTGAAATTCCAGACAGAGGGAGTGCAATTAGATCTCCTAGAAGATCAGATAACCAATCAATTCAAATAAAATATCTGGATCAAGAAATCCCTAAAGATTTCTAGCATATTTTCGATCAAATGGCACAACCAAATCCACCACGTCCCCAGACTTCCACTTTGGAATATATGATAGTGGATCCAATTGCAAATGCCCCCATGAAGGCTATTCCCCTACAAAACCTGCCAACCTTTCATGAATTAATCTCAGAAGATCCAAATGCATTCTTATTCGAATTTGATGTCCTATCTAGAGGATATGATTACACCTCTAAACCCCAAAAATTAAAATTGTTCCCCTCCACTTTGAAAGGAGAAGCTCTACAGTATTTCATGGGATTAGGGGGAGGAACTATAAACTCATGGGATGAAATGAAACAAGCCTTCTTGACAAAATATCAGGAATATTGTAGAACCGGAGACTTAAAAGATGAAATCTTTCAAATGACTGCAAAAGAAAATGAATCATTAGAAGAATATTTAAATATATTTCAACATAATTTACAAAGATCACCCTATGGCACGCTACCAGGGGAAGTACTTAATGTTGTAGGAAAATCTCCCTGCGGATAGGTAGATCACCTCAAAGAGCTAGACTCTTAACTCTAAGACAGAAAGTGCTTAACGTGGACACTGACTTCCTTTCATATCTATACAAACTAATGTATAAGGAGGAAGGAGAATAGAAGTACCTTTTATCAGCGTTTGTCCCTGCACGCTCCGAGTTGAGCTCCAATCTTTTGCTCCTTGATGAGCCCTGTAGACAAAAAAAGTAAAACCACTTCCTACTCTATTGATATTAGCTTGAAAACAGATCTATCTATCAGAGATAAGTTCATGTAAAATCAGACACAAACTAGAAAGAAACAGGCCAAGCGTGTCATATTAATGAGAACAACGATAGCAGTAACTTACAATCGTAGATGCAAATGCGATAGCTTCGTCAAGTCCCCTTTGTCTAACCCTTGCTCAAAATATCCACGACCTAGATGATAGCAACTTAACTGATGACTCTTCTTCAGTTCACTGTGTGTTTCCTATGAGATCATAGGTTTCATGCTTGCAATTCTTCCCCCTTTCCACCATCATAGAGCCTACTTATATAGGTTTAGAGAGGCTTAACCTCTTGAGGTATCTTTAGGGTAGGTTGAGGAATTTCCTCCTTAGATCAGGGATCTTCTGATTGAACCAAGAATTCGAATGCAACTGCCTTCCAAACTTGAGAGATCCTCCCCTTATTCTCCTCAACAGATCAACCACTGCCCAGATTAGACACTGCTCCCTCAAAAGGGGCATCAGGGCACTATAGCACTCCCTAGTAGCCTCAATGGGAGTGCCAGTGCTTCAAATATGGGTAGCGCTCCTTCAAAGGGGTGATTTGGTGTTATAACGTTCCCTAGTACCTTGTGGGGGAGCACCAACGCTCCTAAGGCTGATGTAGGGGATCACTCTCCCTTAAAACCCTAGTTTAAGAGCTCCTTTCAGGTGGCAAGAGATTCTTGACTTCAGTTATTCATTCTCCTTCCTCCAAATCAAGTGTCTGAGGTATTCTGAGTGTCTCCTTAGTGTCATCATCATGGCAGTATGATTTGTTTGACATTTGTGACACTTATGAATAATATGCGACACTTGCGACAGTTATGAGGGACATGCAACACTTGCGACACTTATCAAAGCGAGCAATATTGATGTGTAACAGATTGCCCCCCAAAGCATGAATTTTAGAAGATGAGAACTGATAACTGAAATGCTTTGTAGACTTTCAAGCAAGGATATAGACTCAGAGAACCTTACGGAAGCTGCACACAAACATCTAACAAATATCATGACATGTTCCAAAACCCAAGGCAGGCATACCTATGCTTGGGAGATCAAGACTTGCAAGATATGGCCGCCATAAAGTACACTGTCGATCCATAATTGTATTGATAAAAAGGTATAGCCACCAAGGATACAATGTGGATCTATACTCTGATGACCTAGACTGATTGTAGCCATGAAGAATACGCAGTGGATCTACAAGATGACAAGACATAGCCACGACCAATACAAAGTGGATCTATGTAACAATGTATGCATCATTTGTTCAAGAGAAACTCCTTCGCAACCTGGGCAAAGTACATATCAAAGTGATCACTCAACCCAGGGTCTTCTTACCGATCCCAATGTGGTACGAATCTAACCATGTGAATAAATGTCCTGAGGTCGAACATGGCAGAGACCACTTGATTATCGGTCAATGGTGTAAACCGTTAACAAGTGCGAGGGAGATCACCATTAATGTCAATGCTTCCCAAGGTACCCTAGTACATTCCAATGAATGTGAATGGATGAGCTGGAGTCAAACATCCATGGAATCATCCGATCAAAGGTCAATGATGTAAACCTACTATCGAATGTGAGGAGGCCTGCCATTGAGGCATGCAGGTCCCAAAGTACTAACTGGTTTCTAAGCCTAATTCCTGGATAATGTGCTGAGGTCGAAAGGAATAGGCTCGCCGAAGGAGGGACTTGATGTATCCCCCATCAACGACATGAAACATACATAGAGATGTAATTGGTAGATCAAATGAACATGGACTGACATGAGTTTTGAGACAAGATATTTGGGATGGCTAACTCTAGAGGCAGATACTTCCATTGAACACTAAGGCACAATAGCAGAACATGACATGGACCAAAAATTGATAATGCAGTGGATGTTGTGACTTACATCAGGTGACCCAAAGGAGTGAAAGGAACTCAAAGGATTGGCTCAGTGCAGAGGTTTAGCGGATTATAATGCGTGCAAATTCCAAAGTGTCGTGTTCAAGGGAAACTCTAAGAATTACTTGGTGATATTCTCAAGAGACTGCTTGGCTTGCTTCTTTCAAATTTTTCCCCCATCCAGATAGATGAGTACCTCTTTTTGATTTAATGAGCTCGAGGAGGATAACACATGCTCGATATAACTGACCTTCGGTAAGTTCCTCTTCCTTTGTTTAATGAACTAGAAGAAGTAAGGGTTTGATCCCGTATGGGCCTGTTGATGTGTGTTTTAGCGAGTCCAAAGACAGAAAAATCAAAGGTTTTTCATGATTATAGAGTCTGTAAAAACACTTAAAAGAGAACTCTCTCAGTTCCTTTTTCGTACAGTAGTCTGACGAGACCGAAAAAGAGATAAACTATCGCTCGAAAGACGCCCTTTCGAACCTTTTAACGAGTGTGAAAGGAAGCAAGGTCACTCGACGATCTTTTCATATTTAGAGAGTCTGAAAGAGTTTAAAGATGACTCCAGGGGGGTTCCTTTTTCATGTGTCCATGCGGGTCCAAAAAAGAGATAAAAGTCTACTCGGTGCGTTCTCATATTTTCGAGCTTGAAAACGAACTAAGACTATGCTCATGGATGTGACAAGGTAAACAAATGATCAGAACTGTTGGGAAACCTGCGATGTCAAATTTGCAATCCAATGGTTTAGTGAAGCCATGATATTGTTAGAGAAACCCATAAATAACTATACCTTACAAAAAAATGAAAATTTATAAATAGTAATACAAGAAAAGCTTCATTTACCATTTCATTTTGCATAAGGATTTCTAGCAGTGGAGATTCTCATTTTGGAGGTGGATCTTGTTTCGCTTGATACCGGAGCTACGGTTGACCGTTTCTCTTGCCGTTTGGACCAGGTAGATCTTCATCTCTCCTTCTTTCAATTACATGGTTTAATATTCATTTCTATAGCAGCATTTAATTTAAAAAATGAAGCCCTAGGTCACTCCAAAAAAGATCAAATCGGCCTCCATAAAAAACGATGGGAGTAAGACATTCTTTGTGCAAAAATGTTTTAGAAAGTGATAGCCAACATGCCAACACTTTGACACTTGGGTGGATGGGTCGTTTATGTTAAAGAAGTCATAGAAAACTCAAAAAATGTGCCCACGCAACTATTATGGACATCATCTTAATTAAAAATGTTTTATTGTTGCTTGATGACTATTGAATGGTAAAGAGAGGGAATGATGATTATAAAAGAGGGCGTGGTATTTTTGAACAATGTGGGCATTAGATTTCATGTTTTTAAATTGTTTAAGAAATTGTCGAAATTGCCAAAAACATTGGATAATGAAATTTTTTGTTTTTGTTGTTTGTAGGTGATTTCAGCGACCATGATCGAGTGGAAAGAATGAGAGCATTAGATTGATGACTTAAATACCTTGCGGAGTCCTTGCACGCGGGCCGCGTTAAGAGCTTGTGGCTTATTGAAATTCTTCAAATTGCAAAAAATGAAGAAGGAGATTTTGTTGCTTGAGCACATGATCAGCTTATGGTATGTCGCGGAGCAAGGATTCCGGATCGAAGCACAACATCTAACCATCGAATTGGAAGACATATATTTCTTGACTGGCCTCTCAAAAAGAGGGGTTCCTATATCCTTTTCCGGACAGAGGGCACTTCCCGAGCAAGTGGGCGTGTATCTGGCACGTCATTGTATCCCAGGAGAAAGACTGGTGGGGGGTAGAATCCCTATCAAGGATATCCGAGAGTTACCCCTCCGGTCAATTTTGTTTTCCATCATGAGAATGATGGGAAGCACTAGCACACATCTAGCATCGAGATCACAGGTGGCTTATGGCGTACAGTGTTTGGAGCCAACACTGTTCAACTAGAGCACATGGTTCCTTCGAAATGTGAAGGAACAGGTTTCGCGGTGTAGGATGGGGCAGAAACAATTCAGATACAACTCTTTTCTGGTCTCATTTTTCTTAGAGAACATTCCCCAGATGAAGCCTCAGATAGCACTGGAAATGCGACCGGTGGATGAACCAGGGATGGAGAGGTGGACTAGTCTGTCTCTGAGGCTAGTAGCAGAGTCAGAGTTTCATTTTACCGGTGATTTCTTCTCTTGGTTGAGATGGCAGTATCTCTGGATAGAAGACTTACTGTATGCTGAGGTGGATTTCCATGGGAGCATGTATTTGATTCTACCCATGGGGGAATATTGGGATGTGTCAGGTAAGAGACTGAGCAAAACCTTGTCTAGTTTTTGTTTTTAAGTTTTTAATGTATATATTTTTTTGGGTATGTAGAAGAGTTTTTTTAAAAGATGTATTGTTTTCAACATGCAAACAAGGGAGAAGTGCACCCAACTGATATACCAATACCAGGACATCGTGGGGGTGCTCTGGTTGCAGCAGATCTAGGAGCACCAGTGATAGGTCTCCGGGAGGTTGAAAGAAACCTCCAAGGTCTCACGATGGGCATTCCTCCTCTACAGAGGGGAGAAGTTCCTTTACATCTGCAGAGGCACACTGTGGGAGTGCCAGAGAATGTCAATTCTCTACTGAGACGCATAGTGCGTGCAGTGATATGTTACTCTTATCACAATGTAGTGAAGGGAGATTAGAGTCTCTCTGGTGATTGTATTTTTGTATGCCTTGTCAGGCAATGTTGTATGGGTGTAAGGACCCAACATTTTGCTCTTCTAAATACTTTTTGATGTAATTAAAACATTTCAGTCACGCTATGTATATATATATATATAGTTCTGAGTTTTTACAGTGCCAAATGATTTGTACATGATGATGCCTTTAATGTGATGTGTTTTAATTTACATGTGATGTACAATTTTTCTTTCCTTAAATCTTATATATGGGCGAGATACTGATCCATGATGTAATTGGCTAACGAATCCGAAACACTATTGAGTTCTCTTGGAATGTGTTTGTATTCAATGTAATCAAACTTCCGTTCAAGACGACGAACTTGTAGATGGAGACATAGCAGGATAGGATTATGGATAGCATAGATTCGATTGAGTTGATATACCACGAGTTGGGAGTCTAAGTAAACAATGATACGAGAGATACCTAGGGAGGAGGCTTGGGTCAAAAGTCCGATGACAGGTGATATTCTGCCATGTTATTGGTCGCTGGTCCTAAGAAAATACCTCCTGAACTCACCACCTCGTCAAATTGGTAAATGACCCATGCTGCCGAAGCAATGTTCTAGGTATGTCGACTAGTGCCATCCGCAAACCCGAAAAAGATAGGAAAGGAAGATGTCATTTGCGCATAAAAACACAATTCACAGTTATGAGTGGCAAAGGTAAATACTCGTTCACGCAAAAGAAATAGACACACCAAAATAAAATACAATAATGTACAAAGTACACATGCTATGTGATCTAGTCATAGTACTTTTTAAGGTAAAGCACGTTCTGGGGATCTCCTAGGGAAATTCCATCATAATCCACTAACTCGTAGGAACCTCTATGTAGAACATGTTTCACGATGTAAGGGCCATGCCACAGAGGTTCTAACTTACCTGTCCCCAATTTGTTATGATCTTGGTCGTAGACGAGGACTAAGTCTCCTTCTGCAAAAGTTTGAGGATGGACGGATTTGTCGTATTGATTTTTAATCCGTTTCTGACGTGCCTCGTTAATGAGAGTGGCATCACGACGTGTTTTGTCCAGATTGGATAGATATAAGAAACGTTCTTCTTCGGCAGAAGTGTGGGGTAGGAGTTCTGCTTTAAGTTTCAGAGATGGAATCTCACACTCGATTGGTAAAATGGCTTTGATGCCATAAACCAACTGGAAAGGAGTAAATCCAGTTGCGGTTTTCACAGAAGTACGGTAAGCCCAGAGAGCGGAGAAAATTTGTAGATGCCAAGATGTCTTGTTTGCCCCTACCATGCGTTGAATCATGGTTTTTAGGACTTTTTTGATGGCCTCAACTTGTCCGTTGGCCTGAGGATAGTATGGGGATGAGTTTTCATGGCGAAAACCCAATTTGACATGTAATTCACTCATCATCTGGTTCTTAAAGTGTGCACCATGATCGGTGATGATGGCGCATGGTACACCAAAATGAGTTATGATGTGGTTGAAAAGAAACAGAGCTGCGGTACGACCATCGTTTAGAAAGGTAGGCATAACCTCAACCCATTTTTTAAAGTAGTCGACGACGACGATTATATAACTGTGCCCCACGGCTGAGGTAGGCTTACATTGCATGAAATCGATACCCCACTTGGCAAAGGGATCGATGGCGATAATGGGGTGCAGCGTAGTAGGGTGGGTGCATGCCTTCTTGTTGAAAACTTGGCAGGGTGGGCATTTTTTGACTGCCTCAATACAATATTTGAAAATCGAGGGCCAAAAATAGTCAGCACGTAGAATTTTTTGGGCTGTGGCCATCCTAGAAAGGTGACCGCCATAGGCGCCAAGGTGACAATCATTCAGAACGCGTTCAACCTCTGCATGAATCAAACATCATTGAAGTATAGTATCAATACCATGGCAATACAAGGTGTCGTCGATGATAAGATAATGATGAGAATGGTGGCGAATACATCGATGCTCTTCACGGGAAATGTTAGGCTGAAAGAGTTGGGTTTGGAGGTAAAGGAGGATGTCTCCGTACCAAGGATCATAGGTGTTGATGACGAAAAGAGTTTCATCGGGGAGAGAATCTCGGGTTCAATGTCTTCATCAGCACGAGGGAGATCGTAGATAAGCTCCGCAAACACCAGGGACGTTTTGGCTTTGGACTTTGTAAATTCAAGATCGGATTCCTGAAGGATGACATTCCATTTAGAGTATTTTCCCCCAAGCACTTGACATGTCAAGACGTGGTACATGGGGTTTGAGTCTGCAATCACCGTGGTGGTGCGTAGTAATATGTAATGGCAGAATCTCTGGACAATGATGATGGCTGCCAGGGCCAGTTTCTCTACATGTGAATATCAGAGCTTGGGTCCAAATAGACTCTTGCTCAGGTAATATATCACATGTTCCTCACCGTTGGGGTCCTCTTGAACTAACACCATCGCAATAGTGGAAGTGGAGGCAGCTAAGTAAATGATGTAGTCCTTTGTGTACTCTGGAGGATGTAACAAAGGTGTGTGGGTTAGGGAATGCTTGAGAGTGTCAAATGACCGTTGAGCGATGTCATCCCAAATGAAAGGGGTGTTTTTCTGCAGCAACCGTATGAATCCTTTAGTTATCTCAGCGTAGTTACAAATGAAATGGTGTAGGAAGTTTTCTTTGCCTTGCAAACTTTGAAGTTAGGTTAAATTGGTGGGTGGGGGTAAGGCCATAATAGCCTTGATTTTTAAGGGATCCACTCTAATCTCATATTTAGAGACAATAAAACCGAGGAGTCGACCGGATTCGACAACAAAAATGCACTTATGTGGGTTCAATCGGATACGGTAGAACCGACATCGAAGAAAAATTGCTCATAAGTGATCAACGTGATCAGATTGATTGGATGAGTGGGAAGGTAAGTCATCGAGGTAAGGTTCTGCGATATGCTTGATATAGTGGAAAGCATACGACATGGCCCGCTAGAAAGTAGCCCCAACATTTTTGAGACCAAAAGGTAGCTTTCGATAGGCGAAAGTTCCCCATGGGAAGATAAAGGCTGTCTTATGTTGATCAACAGGTAAGATTTCAATCTGGTTATACCCAGAGAAGCCATCCATGAAAGAGAAGATTATGCTCCCAGTGCAATTATCGATGATTTGGTCGATGAAGGGTGTAGGGTAGTTTTCCTTGGGACAAGCTTTATTGAGATCCCGATAGTCAACACAAACACAGATGGTTCCTTGTTTTTTGGCAACCAGAATGAGGTTGGAGACCCATTCTGTCAAAGGGACATGATAGATAAAGCCAGATTTTAGAAGTTTCTCAACTTCTGCCTTTATAGCTGCGATTTTCTTGGGGTGAACCGGGCGGAGTTTTTGTCGAACAGGTTTCGTGCCAGGGTAAGTCTTGATTTCGTGCACGACGATCGAAGGGTCGATCCCTGGCATTTCCTCATAGCTCCAAGCGAAGACATTGCAGAATTCCTTAAACAGAGCGGTATAAGAGACCACTTCTTCGGGTGTGCAATTAGCACCGAGGTTAATGTTTTCCACAACACCTTCTTTGATCGAAATATCGATAACGATCATAGTAGAGATGTTACGCATATTCCCCTTAGAAAAAGTATCTTGTGTGAGGATAGGAGATTGTGGAGCATCGGTAACATCAGGAGGGAAGACAGAGTGTATGTCTTGGTGGATTTCTTCCAAAGTCGGAAGAAAAGAGGATTGATGATGGTTATCATCCCAAGGTATGTCGTCAATGCTAAGCATTTCCATAATAGATTCGTCGAAAGGGAAAACTTGGGAAATGTAATCGATTGCAGACGATAGGGAATCCAACCATGAGGGCATCGAGTAGGTGTCAGGTGCCAATAAATGTGGGTTGTCTAGAGAGGGAGAGGCAGATTGAATAGATATGTATGCGGCTTCGGCTGGGCTAAATGGCATAGTGTCACCGAGCACATCGAATTCCATAGGACTAGGTACAATCCAGGGATCAGATGATTCCAAATATTGATAAGGCATAGTCGAGATCATATTGACGGTGGCAATATGATGCACGGTGGGTGTAAGTGGTGTAGGGAAAGTACCCATAAGGCTAGAATATTTCAATAAGCCAACACCAACGCTTTCATACGTAACTGGGTGGTCTCCCAAAAAAGGAATTTTGTTGGTGATAGGGGCACGAGCATCAGGTGTACATAAATCTAGTTGATCGATAGTGACAATTTTACCTTGATGGGGGAATTGTACACATCGAAACACCGATGAGGTGATGACAGTCATAGCATAGAGCCAACTTCTTCCAAGTAGTAAGTTGAAATAGAGGGGGGCATCGACCACCTCGACATCAACGGTAACAATTTTTCCACCCAACTGAATGGCTAAGGATTGTAAAAGTCCGTGTGGATGAAAACCTCACCCATCGAAAGCACATAACATCGTAGGGGATTTGTTAAGGGTAGATGATTTTAAGCCTTTCCAACAAGCTAAAGACATGACACAAGTAGAGGCTCCCTCATCCAAGATAGTTCGGTGGATTTGTTGTTTGTGAAAAACAACATCGATCTGAAAAGCTAGTTGGTGAGAGAGTCGGGGTTGATGATCATCCAAATTAAACGTGAGTTTATTTGATGACTCAGGATCAAAAGCACTGATGGTAGCTAAGAGCGTTCTACATTGGCTGGGACAGTGTTGTAGAACTTCCAAAGCAGACATAGCACATGGTGCTTGAGCCAAATCTTCAACAATGTTGTATTTTTGGGCAGCCCGTGAACTAGGATTAAAGGTAGACTTTCGGATAGTTCTCTTAGGAGGGAGTAAAATGGATTCAAATGAAGGTTTCTCAATATGAAGTGGCCCAGATGGAGGGCTAGTAGACGGAGGACTAACGAAAGATGGTAATGGGTCCGGTACAGAACCATTAGTAGTCTTCAGCTTATCAGGTTTAACTGGCGTGTCATATGTCATAGTGCAAGTGGTCAGATTAATCTTGTTAAACATGTAAATGTGGGCACTTGTCGAGGCCTCATCATGGGATTGGTTGGAACTGCCCCCTGCAGAGGGGGTCTGAGCAACCGAAGATTTCTGTTGTGGGAAAGGCTGAGTAAGCGCGACGGATTGTGAATTTCCCTTAAAAAGTTTGGCCACTTCATCACGGTGTGGACAGTCTCGAGTGTAGTGATCATCACCACAAATGAGACATGGGAGTTTTGGTTTTCGTTGTGGTTGTTTTCCGACAGCAGGGGTTTGCGGTTGATTTTTTGGTTGTTCATTGTTGTTGTTTTTCTTTGGTTTGTTTCTTTCTTTCTTCTTGCCCCCAAGTTGTTGTGAAGGGGTCGATTGGACTGCATTCACCTTAGAAACTTGAGTTTGAGGGGGGGTAGAAGAGGGTGCAGTCGGACTAGGAGAAGCCGTCGGAGCAGGCCGCTGAGTTGTTCCAGCCAATTGGGAAGTAGATTGGGTTTTGACGGAGCCAATGACTCCATCTGCGTGTGAGGTAGACGATGGTTTGGATGGATCATTAGTGGCATAGGTAGCATTTGGTATCAACTCGTATAGAGTACCACACTGTGAATAAACCAAGTCTAAGTATTGAGCTTGAGAAATAGCTTCTTCCTTGGTGATTACACCACCCATGGCAACATCACGAGCGATCTAGGGTAAGAGTGAATTGGTGAACCATTCTGCTAACAATTGGTCAGGAATGACCTCTTTGATTAGTCTTCATCGTCGTCTCCATTCATGAATATGGTCAGAGATATGTACAGAGGTTGTCTGACGAAAGGAGGTCAATAGTTCAGTACCCGTCTTGTATCGAATGGGTAGTTGGAAGTGTGTGAGGAAAGACATGGTGATAGAGTTGAAATCGTGAAAAGAGGCACGTGGTAGTTCAATATACCATTTTTCTACAGAACCCGTAAGCGTTTTTTGAAAAATACGCAAATGTATAGAATCGTCCATGAGGGAGTTGGATGAACACCACAAATGGAAAGTCATCACGTGGTTGTTTGGGTCTTCTCTGGACTTTCTGTCGAATTTTGGGATATCAGAAGGAATTTTAGCTGGAATAGTTGGCCAAACCAGAGAATGAAAAATAGGATCATTCATTAACCGAGACAAGTCTGGAAGGTCCGGGGTTTCTAGGAAAGGTAGTTGTCGGTTAACCTGTGGGTAATACTGGTGTGGCATAGGGACACCAGTAGGGCCATACACTAGGTTATGTGGATAATTGTAACTAGTGGGCCCTCTTTTGTAAAGTTGGTGTTGACCAAGGTACACAGGATTTGAGGTGTTTTGAGAAACATGCACGAGCATAGGATAACCAAATGGGTTTTGAGGATTATAATATGGATTTGGAATTTGTCCATAAGGGGGTTGTTGTGGAGCTTGAGAATTGTGTCCCGCTGAGAACTGTGGGTTCCCTGGTAAAGGGATATTCCATGGATTAGGCATGGCAGAAACATTTTTTCCGTATGGTTGATGGTAGGCTCCGGATTGAGGCTGCCCCCCAGCATGAGGGTGCCCTCCAAATGGAAGTTGTCCTCCAGTGGGAGGATGCCCCTCATCTTGAGGTAGAGTTCTCGGGATTTGAGAACCAGACATAAATGACTGACCGGTACCGCTGAACGGATTAAAATCACCAAGATCGGTCCCTCTGGGTTGTTGGATAGGTATGGAACTTCCTGGCATAACTTGGGTAGTAGTGGCAGTGGAAAAATTCAGTGCTCTGTACCCAAAAGGGAGTGATGATGTAGGTCTTGGTGTTACTGGTGTGCCAATTGTAGCTTGGCTAACCACTGCATTACCGACGGGAATAGTCGAAATGTGAGGTAATATTGTAGAATGGGTCGTCTGGAGAGGAAAAGTAGACCTTGGGCCAACGGACGATGTGTTCGGACCAGCGGATGGTGTGGCCGTGAAAACGGTGGTACCGGTAAAATGGTTTAGGGGTACGGTGTATATAATAGGCGCGTCGACACCTATTCCTGCTCCATAAATATCCCACAGCATGCGCAGTGGACTTCGAACAATGTATGTGGTCCAAAAGGGGTCGTCAGATAAAGGGTTTGAATGAGACCCAGTCAAAATGTTAGAAGGATTGACGAGGACAAATTCACTGACTGAATTCAGTTGGAGAACACGTCACTCATATCCCTCCGAAATGCGGAAAGCTTCCGGAGACTCTTAAACAATTCAAAAATTTTCTAAAGGAGTGGGAACTTCTTCTTGGGAAGTTGTAGTGTCTTGAACCTCGCTCTGTTGAGGAGATTCCTCCGTAGAATGAGGGGGTAAGGGGGTGTTCCCTTCCATATTTTCTGGAGGAAGTCCCTGTAGCCTCCGCAAATGTCATGGAGGGTCGATGTTGGCAAAAAAGAGTCGGCGGAAAATATCTATGGCCAACTACCGAAAAGAAATAGCATATGCTAATAGAATCTAAGAATCACAACCAAGCAAACATGACCTTTTCTCAATGACCGTACTAGTTGGTGGTGAAATCCAACATCGCATGATCAAGTCAAGAAGGGGCGGGGGTATGGTGGAACAGTTACAATGGTGACCTACTTAATGGACTTTCACCCTGGTGCAAGCTTCCATGCAGTAATTGTGGATTTACCCTCCAAGGAGCCCGAGTGAGTTTGACCAATGTCTGCTCCAGGTACAGTAAGACATCCCTTCACTTTCACCCTGTGTAAGACCCTAAATATTATGGCCACTAAGGTTACCAATTCACAGTCAGCCCCTGGGCGGGTATAGTCGACAGTCTGATCCAAACGTACGGGCAGGGTATCTAGCCCAAAATCAACTTGAAAGGCTTCCACTCAGTAATTGTGGATTTACCTTTAAGCAATCCCCATAATACGATTTGACCACTACAATTAGTCAAACCACAGAGTGATAATCTTCGTAGCTCTCCTGAATGCAACCTCGTACATAACCCCTGTGTGAGAGGGGGATCCCAGGCAGACTTATATGATAATTGGATTTGACTCTCCCTAGCTCGGGATGCTAATGTTTTTTTTGAAAACTTTGGAGAGTTATTTTCACATCCTAATCCAAAGTACTAAGCCTAGTCTACTATTGGTGGAGGATCCTAGAAAAGACAATGTTCTAAATAATTTTTAATTAGCGTTCATTTTATAGCTGTTTTTTACTCAAAAGGGGTGCATGGAAGTGAAATGAATGGAATTATGACTCAGTCTCCAAAAAATGCATTAAATATGATAAGCATTCATTTATTTTCGATGAACATCTATTTACAGGAGAGAGAGAGAGAGAGTTCTTTTCACTAACAAGCACTAATAAGGAATGTCCTCGAACGAATTTTCTTCAATCAAATCCGATGTGGTGCTAAAACTTTTTGGAAATACCTTCTAATATGAAAAATCAATCATGAAGATAAAAAAAAGTCTCTTTACTGTTTGTATGTGAATAATGATTAATTCAAAACAATGCTCGTCGTGCTAATTATCTTTTTGGATCAATGAAAATCAGACCAACACAAGTAGGTTTTGTACAAACAATACACCCTCTCGTTGTGATCAAAACAAGAAGTGAAAGAAAAGAAAAAATCAAAGAAAAATCAAGAACTTCACACCAAAAGAAATGTCGAAGAAAAATGACCTTAACTAGAACCAAATGAAAAGATCCATAGGCTTTTGATGTCCTTCATCAGAGTTTCTCGCTCAGTCAAAAAGGAGAGAAAGACAGTGCATTGGCTTCAAAACTCCAAACAATAGAAAAACTCAAAAACAATAGTGAAGAAGGCTACAAAATCTAAATGGAAAGGTGTTTGTTCCTCATAAGAAAGGATGTCAAAGTTGAGAAGGAAGAAGCATCGACTCACAGGGAGGCTTAGCAAGTGAAACACAGAGGTAAAACCCTGAAAAGAGCAATTCTGGAAATTTTTTTGGCCAAAAGAGGGCTGGCGCTCTGGTGTAAAGGACACCAAGTGTTATAGCGCTCTGTGCAAAGCAGTTAGGGAGCGCTGGTGCTCTGTTAACACAGCCACAAGGGCGCCAAGTTCAAAAAGCTCTTAAAATGTCAAAAAATCCAAAAATTGTAGTCTAGTCTTGTCAATCAAGCTGAGTGTGATGGGGTAGGGAGTTAATCAGCTCATGAAATCAATCAAAAAAGGGTGAACAAGATCTGAGAGAAATCAAGGTGTGAAACAAGGTCTATTGAGGAGAAATCAAAACAAAAAAGGTTTCGATCCGAGGACTCCCCAGTGGAGTCGCTAGTTTCTGTTGTAGGAAAATCTCCCTGCGGACAGGTAGATCGCCTCAAAGAGATAGACTCTTAACTCTAAGATAGAAAGTGCTTAATGTGGACACTGACTTCCTTTCAGATCTATACAAACTAATGTATGAGGAGGACGGACAATAGAAGTACCTTTTACCGAAATTTGTCCCTACACGCTCTGATTTGAGCTCCAATCTTTCGCTCCTCGATGAGCCTTGTAGAAAAACAAAGTACAACCACTTCCTACTCTATTGATATTAGCCTGACAAAAGATCTATCTATCAGAGATAAGTTCATGTAAAATCAGACACAAACTAGAAAGAAACAGGCCAAGCGTGTCATATTAATGAGAACAACGACAGTAGTAACTTACAATTGTAGATGCGAATGCGACAGCTTTGCCAAGTCCCCTTTGTCTAAGCCTTGCTCAAAAGATCCAAGACCTAGATGATAGCAGCTTCACTGATCACTCTCCTTCATTTCATTGTGTGTTTCCTATGATATCATAGGTTTCATGCTTGCAATTCTTCCCCCTTTCCACCATCATAGAGCCTGCTTATATAGGTTTAGAGAGGCTTAACCTCTTGAGGTATCTTTAGGGTAGGTTGAGGAATTTCCTCCTTAGATCAGGGATCTTCTGATTGAACCAAGAATTCGAATGAAACTGCCTTCCAAACTTGAGATATCCTCCCCTTATTCTCCTCAACAGATCAACCACTACGCAGATTAGACAGCTCTCCCTCAAAAGGGGCATCATGGTGCTATAACACTCCCTAGTATGCTCAAGGGGAGCACCAACACTTCAAAGATGGGTAGCACTCCTTCAGAGGGGTGATTTGGTGTTATAACACTCCCCAATACCTTGTGGGGGAGTGCCAGCGCTCCTAAGGCTGATGTAGGGGAGCGTTCTCCCTTAAAACCCTAGTTTAAGAGCTCCTTTCAGGTGGCAAGAGATTCTTGACTTCAGTTAATCATTCGCCTTCCTCCAAATCAAGTGTCTGAGGTATTCTGAGTGTCTCCTTAGTGTCGTCATCATGGAAATATGTTTTGTTTGACATTTTTGACACTTATGAATAATATGTGACACTTGCGACAGTTGTGAGGGACATGCGACACTTGCGACACTTATCAAAGTGAGCAATATTGATGTGTAACACTTAAGGCAACTTTGATTAAAGGTATGAAAGATGAATGGGTAGAAACGTTGAATTTAATGGGGAAAGGTGATATTTATCAAGAAACTTATGATGACATTGTCCTATTGTGCATCAGGTGCTCAAGAGGAAGTTCACGAACCAGATCAAGGATACATACCCCCTTCACCAGAAATAGAAATATTACCAGTGGCGGTGTTACTCGAGATGAAGTTGGTAATCTCTTAGAAAACTTTAAAATAGACATTCTGAGCACTCTTACTACACAATTGGATGTGTTGCAGGCCAAACAAAAAAAAGTAGAAGCAGAACAAACGTTAGCCATATTGTGCCACAGGTGCAGAAGGAAACGTGGCCCAAGGGATTTCCCTTTGGATGCGGTTTGGGTTTGTGCTATCTACACCAAGGATCATGACATGGAACAATGCCCATTGCTTTATGGACTGAAATTTGTCTTTAGGGAAGCAGAAGAAGAAATAGAACCATTATATCTAATGGCTCAGCATCGTCAATGGAAGAATCGGCCCCCAAATACATTGCAGGACCCTTTCTCTTCCTTCTCTAGGTAGCATAACCAGAAAGCTCTTGGTAGCACATGGCAGGGTCAACCGTTTACTAATCAAAACTAGCAACCCCAACAATATCCACCTACAAATCCCCCTTGGAAAAACCATCCCACTGCAATCCCTGCTTGGCAGAATCAACCAACTACAAATTCTACCTGGCCTAACTCACAATATCCCACCTCATCCTGGGAAAAATCCAATAAAACATTTATCCCACCTCATTGGCCCAACATGGATGCCCAAAACCCAAATTGGAATCCAAATTGGGAGCGCCCCGTGGTGATAAAAAATCAACCCATGGGGATGGCCCCTCAAACTCAGCCTACGTTACAAGCCCCACTTCAATTGTCCCAAAATCCGCAATCCCAATTGTGCCCTCAACTACCAGCCCAACCTCATCCAAATCCAAATAACAGACCAGCTCAGCTCGTCCAGATTATGGAAAATGGAGAAGGTTAGATCATCTCGGTAGGGTGCAATGAACTACGATTAAGGTCGGGATGAATAATATTCCCTGAAGAAAATGATGTTTTTCAAGGGCAGGAGAAACAATCAATAATAACACCTCCGACTGTGGAAATAACAGAAGAAATCAAGCGGGGGGGAGACACAGTCAAATCACAAGATCTTGATAAGGGTACAACACCCTGCCCTCCATTCCCCGAAATATTGATGATAGAAAAACCAACCCTATATCCCAACTTCGACCTTATAGGGGAACTCAAGAATTTATATACCAAGATTCCACTCTTGCAAGCTCTTCATGACATCCCCATCTACGCAAAAACAATCAAAGAGCTGTCTGGGAGAAAACTCATCAGAAAAATTAAAAAACCATCATCAACAGTCTGTGTAGTAGGAGCCTTATCTGATCTAATTTTAGGTAGACAAGAACCAGTTAAATATGCAGATCTGGGGAATCCCATAGTAACATTTCATATCCAGGGCTACTCTTTTCCCAATACACTAGTTGATTTGGGAGCAACCATCAACATCCTGACTATGGAAACTTGCAATACCCTGGGTTTTAACTCCTTCAAAACCACAAAAATAATGTTGCAGTTGGCAGACCGATCGATAGTTCGACCAGTTGGCACATTACATGATATATCCATCTCCATCGAATCATGGTAATATCCGACAGACTTCCTCATCATCAATCCAAAAGGTGGACTTGAAGGGAATCCATTGATACTGGGCAGGCTGTGACTTGCAAGAGCAGATGCGTACATAGGATGTCGAATAGGAAATATGATAATCACTAGAGGAGGTATCATGAAGAACCTCATTTTATATCCTCCTGCTAAACCTAGTCCAACTTTCGTATATACACAATCACCACCACCATGATACCTAGAGAGGGATTTATGAGCCCCTCTCACGCAGGAAGAAGCCCTCAAACTTAAAAATCAGTTAGAGGATGACGTAATCAGTGGGTTTATCAATAATCCAGCCACCATGAGCAACCCGTCTTGCCATATGCTCCAAGTTGTTCTAGACTGTGAAGCATAGGGGGACCTACTGAAATATTTAATGGAACAACAAATTCCAACTACGATCGTTCATAAAAGAAAACCCGTCGAGGTCGCACCCGAGAGACCTTTAAACATCAATGCCAATTTAGATGAACAACAACAACAAAAGTTAATTCATGTCCTCTCCAAATACCAGCAAGCTTTTGCATGGGAATATTCTGATATGAAAGGTATTGATCCACAACTCTGTACACACCACATTTATGTTGAAAACGAATCCCAACCTATCCGCCAACCACAGAGAAGATTAAATCCTCACCTCAAGGATATCGTTAAAGAAGAATTATAAAAACTGTTGGATGTAATTTTATATATCCCATCTCAGATAGTCAATGCGTTTCCCCACTAGTGATCATCCCAAAGAAAAATGGGAAATGACGCATCTATGTTGACTACAGGGAACTTAACAAAGCCACTCAAAAATACCACTTCCCTTTTCCTTTCATTGACTAGATCCTGGATACTTTGGCAGGAAAGAAATTATTTTCTTTCCTAGACAATTTTAGTGGGTACAATCAGATTCAGATTGCCCCAAAAGATCAAGATAAAACTACATTCACATGTCCCTGGGGCACTTTTGCATACAGGGTATTACCATTCGGACTTTGTAATGCTCCAACCACCTTTCAAAGACCCATCTTGAGCATATTCAGTGATCTGATCAATGAAGGACTTGAAGTCAATATGGATTATTTCACTCCTTATGGCGACGACTTTGATCAAGCACCGAATAACCTAGAGAAAATACTAGAATGATGTATCGCGACCAGGTTATGTTTAAGCCACTAAAAGTGTCACATGATGATGACAAAAGGTGTGGTACTAGGGCACTATATCTCTGTAGATGGAATTAGGGTAGACCCAGCAAAGATAGAGGTAATCCTTAATCTACCCACACCACACACACAAACTGAGGTACGTATTTTCCTTGGTGCTTCAGGATACTATCATAGGTTTATGGAAAATTTTGCAAAAACCATTGCACCTTTACATGATTTGAATGGTAATGTAGAATTTCGGTGGTCTGAAAAGTGTGATGTGGCATTTGCAAGACTCAAAAAGTTGATCTCAACAACACCAGTGTTGAGGGGGGCAAATTGGAAAATACCATTTCACATCTCCATCGATGCATTAGATATTGCCATAGGCGTTGTCATTGGACAAGAGGAGGAGAAGAAACCTTATGCAATTTATTTTATTAGCAAAAATCTTAATCCAACTGAACTTAATTATACAGTAACAGAGAAAGAGTTTTTAGCTGTTATACATGCCATCAATAAATTTCGTCATTATATAACAAACTATCTGGTCATTCTATATACTAATCATTTTGCTATTAGATATATGGCTAATAAACCAATTACTAATGGACAAGTCACTCCATGATTGTTATTATTGCAGGAATTTGATATCACCATCAAAGATCGACCCGGGAGAGAAAACCTTGTCGCAGAATTCCTATCTCGCATACCCAAAACAGATGACTCCTTAACAGTCGAAGACCAATTTCCAGATGAGCATCTGTTAGCCATTACTACAAAGCCACCTTGGTACACTGACGTGGAAAATTACCTGGCAGCAGGAAGATTACCGACACATCTTTCATCGAAAAAAAGAAAGATGATCATCTAGTGTAGCACACGATTCATCTGGATCAACGGATATCTCTTCCATACAGGAGCTGATCTCTAGATCCACAGATGCATACAAGATGACAAAATATATGACATATTAAAATATGGACATGATGAGTCCTCTGGTGGGCACTTTGCAGACCGCAGAACTGGACACAAAATTATGTAGATGGGCTATTATTGGCCCTCAATATTTAGAGATGCGAAGAAATATGTCCAAACCTGCGATAGTTGTCAACGGATGGGAAAACCAGGTCAGGCTGATGAAATTCCTTTGAAAGTACAAGTAGTCATGGAACCATTTGAGAGATGGGCACTAGACTTTGTTGGCCCCTTCAACCCAAAGTCAAATCAGAAGGCCTATATTCTAGTCGCAATGGACTACATGACTAAATGGGTAGAGGCAAAAGCCTTGCCAAATACAACATAAGAAGTAGTCATCAAATTTATTTTCAAATTATTTGTATGCTATGGACTACCAGGAGAGGTAATTACTGATGGGGGGTCACAATTTATAGCTCATAGAATCACCACCACCCTGGATAATTATCATATCAAACACATAATTACTTCTCCATATCATCCATAAGCAAATGGGCAAGTGAAAAGCACCAACAAAGTCCCGGAGGCAATCCTGACAAAGACTGTCTCAACAAACAGACAAAATTGGGCTTCTAAGCTCCCAAATTCCTTATGGGCTTACCACACAACATGGCGTAATACCACTAGCTACTCTCCTTACCATTTATTCTGTGGAAAAGAACCCATCTTCCCAATCAAGTTTGAAATCAAGACTATAAGGATGGCCTAGGAAATCGGACTGGATCTTACAAAAGAACATAAATAGCGCCTTTAGCAACTCAACGAATTGGATGAAACATGCCTATTTTCTATAGAGCGCACAACCATTATTCAACAATAGAGATCGACCTGGCACAATAAGCATATAAAGAAAAAACTATTTAAAAAAGGAGACTAGGTGCTCCTCTATGATTCCCGATTTCATGATTTTCTGGGAAAATTACAGACATGATGGCTAGGACCATACGAAATCAGTGAAGTCCATGATAATGGCACAGTTATGTTAAGCACCATCGACGGGTCTGGATCTCCATTTCAGGTCAATGGACACCGGATACGACTCTATCATCGGCCACCGTCAAAAGAATCTTTCTACCAGGGGGTAAGTAAGGACCCTACCATTCAAATTTTGACTGGCTGGGAAGGTAATCCAGCCACCCCAACTCCATAAATATTGAAATCTACTGACACTGTATATACTATATATAATTTTGTTTAGTTTTTTTTTCTTTTTTTCGACAGTCATTCCAGAAAATAAAAACTAGGGAGGATAACCATGATGAACTCAATTAGCACCCTTTTCTATTTCGATCTCCCACTTTGTCTCGTTACCCATACCCTGTCTTCTGTAGAGAAATGAATATGTCATGATTTAGCGGCGATAATTGGGCAACTAGAATGAAATTTATAACATTAACAAACCATCCATTACTTAATTTTGAAATAAACCAACTCATAAATGAACTTATTTGATGAGGAATCAACCTTGAATTCAAGCAAGATACATACCAGGTTTCTACAAATTCAGATGGTTTGAATGGAACAATTGTTGTTCCTTTTGCACGCCTACTATTCCTTTGAATGGAACAATTGTTGTTCCTTTTGCGTGACTGTTGTTCCTTTGAATGGAACAATTGTTGTTCCTTCTGCGCGACTATTGTTCCTTTGAACGAAACAATTGTCGTTCCTTTTGCACGCCTGTTGTTCCTTTGAATGGAACAATTGTTGTTCCTTTTGCACAACTACTGTTCCTTTGAACGAAACAATTGTTGTTCCTTTTGCGCGACTATTGTTCCTCTGAATGGAACAATTGTTGTTCCTTTTGCGCGATTGTTGTTCCTTTGAACGGAACAATTGTTTTTCCTTTTGCGCGCCTGTTGTTCCTTTGAACAAAACAATTGCCATTCTTTTTTGTACATCTATTGTTCATTTTGTCGTTCCTTCCTTGCCGATAAAACACTAAACCTTTGTTTTGGGGTACAAATTTTACCAAAATAATTTTTCATCAGCATTATTTCTAACGATCCATCATTATTTTGTGGACTATCTCCCATACCTTATCAAATTTCTTTTTGGATCACTTCCTTCAAAATATCTTAAACCTTGTTCATAATCTGTAACCACCATAATTCGGTTCTTTTCCCTTATGTATTACACTTAAATTATACATCGTGTTTATAACTAATAAGGAATCTGAGACACACTTTTACTTGGTATCCTTACACTTCTTTATGCCATCCCTTACTCTTAAGGAGTATATGAGCCTCCCTTCATACAATAATATAATAAATCAATATAATTTCTTTCTTTTTCCACAAAGAATAGGGGGTCTCATCACGAGCCAGCCTACCATGATCATAGGATAATAACCTAAGTGACATTCCCACTATGGCTACCACACCAGGGCAATGGACTTTGACATTCTCTTTTTGTCAAAGGACAAGAGGTCTCATCACGAGCTGGCTTGTTCACTTAAGTTACACTCTAGTGAGTGGCATTATCATCATCTGGATACCAAACTAGGATAATGGTCTTTTTCAGAAAAACTTAAAAAATAAAATAAAATAAAAAATAAAATTTCCAAAATAATAAATAAATAAATAAAGTTTTATACATCTATCAACATTTTTTTTTTCTTTCCTTCTCTTTTCCACAAAGAATAGGGGGTCTCATCACGAGCCAACCTACCAAGATCATAGGATAATAACCTAAGTGACATTCCCACTATGGCCACCACACCAAGGCAATGGCCTTTGACATTCTCTTTTTGTCAAAGGACTAGAGGTCTCATCACGAGCCGACTTGTTCAATAAAGTTACAATCTAGTGAGTGGAATTATCACTATGGCTACCAAACCAGGATAATGGTCTTTTTGGAAAAGATTATTCAAACATGTATCAAGGATACAGGCTCATCTTTGGGTTAAAAGGCAACCCTGTCGAGGCTATGGACGCATGTTGGCAATAGTGGCTCTACCTATGGTATGGAAGTTACCTTAACACACCAAGTTTCTCTGTCTCTCTAGATTTCCTTCACTCAATCATGAGGCTATCATTTCGGTTGTATTCAATAACACAGAAAAGTAATAACATTATGATATGTGGGATATTATTTAACTGAACAAGATTTAATTTATTCGGAGCATGTATCCTTAACGCATTATTTTAGGTATCGGTATTTTCAATTCCACACAAGAGGATTAACATTTAATGATTACCATTAAATATGTTTTTCAAACATAAATCATTAATCCCCATTGGTGGCCACCGTACAATCATTACTTTTCGCCACTAATACCTACAATCATTACTCTTCCCTACGTTGACGGTCAAGGTTGACCTTTCTATTAATAAGGGGGGTGGATGCTTGACACACTTCTCGATGCAGATAGTAATGATTGTACTCAATACCTTCATTTAGATACACTTGTTGTCTCTGATAGTTGCTATTCTCGATAATTTTTCCTCCAAAGATGGTATAACCACCTCTGCTAACAGGAACGATAGTCGTCCATATTTTCTCACAAAATGGGTGGCAGAGGTGTACGCAAGGAACCTACTTTACTAAAGCTTACAGATCAAGCGAGAGACATCTTACATCAGCTGGGGTGGATGGAGTACTTCAACCAGCTCCAAGGATATGACACGAATGTCACACTTGAATTGTTTTAGAATCTGTAGGGGGAAAACTCTATGGTGCAGGGCATACAAATCTCAGTCACCCTGGAAATATTAGCAGAGGTCACAGGCCTCCCTAATATGGGCATTTAGTGGACAGGACAATACACAACATTGAAGGAAGCTATGGAAACCTTCACAGACCCTGGGGAAGAATTGGATAAGAAAGGAAAAGGAATCAACCCCATTACCCTCAGAGAACCATGGAAGGAACTTGCAGGGATAATTCAGTGGTACATCACTTGTGATGGACGATACGACGTAATTCGACCTCACCACCTCAAATTGCTGGCAACTTTAATACAATGGTTAGTACTTAATCTACCTTCATTTCTGAATGCCATATTACATGAGGTTGCTCTGAGAACACAAAAATCAAAGGACCCTGTTACTATTATCAACCACCATAGATTAGTTAAATTGATAAAAATTAAGGCACTGATTCAAACTCAATTGACCTGGGATAACCTGATTGAGGCCAATAGACCTCCACAACTAGAGCAACCTGAATTATGCCATGAAGAACCACCACAGGAAATCGAAGATAGACAGGTAGAGGACACCACTACCCAAAGGGAAATCCCATCTCCTCAAACTGAAGATGAGGTAAATCCTACCCAAATCATAGAGACCCAGACCATACAAACACAAGCATTAACAAAAAATAGGAAGAGAGCAACAACTGCCCATACAACCATCATTCAGACAAGGAGAAGAAGTAAAAAAATTCAGGAAACAACTGAAGCAGTCCAGGATACAACAAAACAACCTGAAGAAATTCATAACTCTATAGCACAGTCTCCACTCAAGAATTCTCAAGGAATTAGGAAGGAAGAATAGACCTCACATAAGAATGATCAGGAAGACACCCAACTGACATTGTCACATCTGATAGAACAATTTATGACGAGCTATGAGGTAGAAATAGCCCAGGTTTTGGGAAGCTTGGGAACCTCACTTGACAGGGGCACAAATAATCTAGAAACACACCCATAACAACCCTCCTCTTCAAAACCAGTTGAAGATTTTCCTGATATTGAAATGTCTTTTCCTAAGGACAGAGCACAAGAAGAACCCCATTTTGAAATAAGAAGCCCTCTTGGACAGACAGAACAATTAGAAGGAACAGAGGAACAACCATCTACTGACCAGAATGAAGAAGGCCTTGAGACCTCCCATAAATAGAAATTAGCCAAAATCCATAAGAAAATCAGAAAGTTAAAAAAAGGAAATAAACTATTGAAGAAAAAGGCTAAGAAGGATGAAGTATTAAAGAAGAAGGTAGTTAAACTCAAGGAAATTATTAAGGAATTGAGGAAACAATTAGAAAAGACAGATAAATCCCACAAAATAAAGAATATCAAAAGGGCCAGAGTACAAGGAAGAAACCCTCTTCCTAAAGAAGCAGTCAGTACAAATTCTGTAGGGATACAGACAGACCCTGAAGAAATAGTAGTAGAAGAAATAGTAGCCCAGAACGAGGAAGCACCTCCTCTAGAAACACAGGAAAATATGATAGCTAAAAAAGCAATCAATGCTGAGGTGCAGAAAGCTCAACTCCTTGAGCAGAATGCTACCATCAGGAGATTGGAGGAGGAATTGATGAAGTCTCAATAAACCCTAATTCAAAACATAAGTGAGTTGTTAACTATCGCAGAACACTAAGCACTCCAATCCCAGAAACAGAGTATTATTGTGGACAGGTTGGAAGTAGAACTTACACAAGTCCAACAAGCATTAACTCAATCCAGGGAAGATATGAGTGCTATGGAAGAATACCAAGCATCTCAATCTCAAGCACAGAGTGTCACCATCGATAGACTAAAATCCAAACTTACACAAGCCCAACAAGCATTGGTCCAACACCAACACAGAATGGTAACTAGGACTGAATATCAAAGGATTGTTAAAGAATTGAAGGACATGACAACAATAGAGGGTGAGACCTATGCTGCGCTCACTAGAGCCCAAGAAAATATTAAAAAGGTGCAAAGCCAATTGGAAAAATATTTGGAGCAAATCAAGGAAATCTGTGATGTCTACTCTGATGCTATTAATTGCAGAGCTCCTTCCACAAATCACACGTTGTTCTTATTGGAACGATATTTGTTATTGAGAGTGAAGGCCATCAGAGAGGGAAAACCTATTTCTTTTTCCACTGTACCTGAGTTTATTTTATGTTTCAAAGAGCAGGATGAAAAGGTACAATACTTTTTGTGTGAATTATATTTCCATAATTTCATTCTAGAATACAACAGGGAAGATAACCCTTGCCCATTAATTGGTGATATACAATTTCATGCATTTTTGTCATTCACTCAGAATCAAGTCAGATGGGGTAAATCTCATAAAACCTTCCTAAACAGGGAAGCTGGGCTGGATCTCTGGGTTAGGGGGGAGCCTCCAAAGTCCTGTCCAACCATTATGCGACATAAAACTTTTATGAAAAGGAAAGAGGTCGTAGACTCCTTGGCCCCCATCCATCTCCGGGTCATGCGTTCAGGTATCACTCGCTTTAGGGAGCTTAAGGAGGAAGCTCTTTCTGCTTCTAAATGGAGATGGGATGCCTCCTCCAATGAAGTAAAGAGTAGGGAGCCCTTTCGGTATAGAAATTTCTTTCTATCTACCTTCATAATAGAGAGGTATTATAGATTTCTCCAAGAGGAAGGACCTGCTTGGATTGGGTGCAAATATAATCCCCCTATCATCTAGTTCCCTCCATAAAGTTACCAAAAAGATTTTCAAATTCATAATAAAAGGGAGGATGCTACTTTTGGAGAACTCAAAAGAATCAATGGGTTCAGAAGGCCTGGTGAACCAACCTTTCCATCTTACAGCATTACTGCTTTACATGTAAATTCTCAGCTTACATGAGGACATGCAAGAAGGTAAGCTGGGGGGTATGTTAGGTTATGAAAAAGGTATAAATATCTTCCTTTTTCCCACATTTCATGATATTATTTTGATTGAATTTTCAGTTATTTAGAAGTAAATAGAATAGAAAATGAATAATATACCCTTTAGCGTTGATTGTTGGAGATCAGATTAAATAGATTCTAAATATGAATGGAATTGTCTGGTTTTATTGCAGAATTGGTTAAATATTTTCGAACCCAAGATAGCAAGGGGAATCTTGAAGATGTGCAAGCTATTGGAGGTTGAAGACTTTATGGCGCAAAGTAGTTTTAAATATAATTGAGTTACTCATTGTAATAGTAAAGCAATCCTGAGGATCTCTCGATCCTCGGGATAGCTTAATTTACCCAGATTATTGTAACATATAAGGGGTAAATAGATCTTGAAGAAAAAAGAGATTTTTCACTTAAGAATAGAGAATATAGAATTGCTATGTGTTAGCAGTTTTAGTAGAAATGTTGTACCAACTATGAAATTAATAGAAGCCTTGAGAAGTTTTTCCATTTTTATATACTGAGTTTTTAATAACAGTGGTTCTAAGGACCGAGGGCCCAGTCTGAAGGAGCTACTTTTCGATCTGTAATTGTATCAGCTCAATTTATGTCTTGTAATTCAATTTTCTTTTATAGTAGTTAACAAATGCATAAGTGTGTTGATGGTTTCATGTCAATTGCAAGAAATAGATATTCCTTGAAAGTATTGAATGATTGTTGTTCCAATTCCCATTACTAAGATTCGATGCATGAAGGTTCCTCATAAGTTTACATTTGTTGTTCCTTTCATAAGTTTATATTTGTTGTTCCTTTCATTAGCTTACATTTGTTGTTCCTTTCCGCTAGAATATAGTTGTTGTTCCTTTCGATAGAAATATGATTGTCGTCTCTTTTCAATTAGATTACAGTCTCTGTTCCTTTCCATAGATAGAGTAATTATCCCTTTTATTTTTAGCAATTTTGATTCATAATGATAGCAATTCCTACAAGTCTTTAACTAGATTCAATTACTTCTCTTAGAATGAATTCAATAGATTAGCTAGTTCATTTCCTTTTGCATAGATTTAGATTTCAATCCCTAAAATATTTAATGAATGTTTGAGGAACTTGATTGTTGACAAACTCAGATCTACTTTCTCTACAGGATTTTAGCCTCTATAAGCTATCTGCATAGACTTTTTCGATATTCTTTGAGATAAAAGATGAATCCATAGGTTGATAAATTAATGTTAAACTAAGGTTGTTTTTAGACATATTTAGAGGTCAACACATAGTCATGCATTCCAACTTGAGTTCAAAGAACTCCTACATTTTCTTGTTATAGAAATGATCTGAGAGGTATTCCTTCTGGAAGTACTTCTTGAAATGCTTCCAAGTGATCCTACTTTTATTAACATGTTCCACTTGCTTCAGTTGGTCCCACCACATTGCAGCTTTACCGTGTAAATGGTAGCTGCCAAGCCTAGCTTTCAGGTTGGATGAATAGTTATGAAACTAAAAATATCTCTGGAGTCCAAGAAACCATGCTTCGACATCATATTCCCTTTCTCTTTCACAGTCGAAGGAAGGTGGCTTGAGATTCCTCAACTCTCCTTGCAAACTATCTACCTCTTGTTTCCTTCTTTGGTGTCTGATAGGATACACCTATGGACTTCTTACGTGATCTTTCGATGCATAAAACCTTCTTTCTCGGTAAGGAGGTCAGTGGCGTCCATGAGCTCTGCTAGCACTTCTGGAATAACCATCTCTTCCATGATCATTCCTTCTTTCATGGCACCAGCCTTCTTCCTCTTGTATTGAGTTTGATCCCTTCTTCGTTTGTCTCTGCAACTGATTTAAGCTCTGCAACACTCGATAATTTATCTTACTTTTTTCTCTCATCAGTCTCTCGTTGTCTTCTTTTTAGCTCTACACTTCCATCTTCAATTTTCTTACTGTTTCTAGTGGCATTTCCTTCTCTCCTTTTCTCTTGCATCCATGGGACTCTATCTCTGCATTACCAACTCTAGTATTCTAGCCTTCGACCTCCTTATCATGAATAGAGGCTCCCTCGCCTTCTTCCATTTCCTTAATATGCATTTTGAGTCGATGTGCTTAAGCCCCTTAATTATGAAAAATGTGCAAGCAACCATTTTGTTAGAATTATGCATACGATAAACAAAATTTCCAAACCATGTTACATGTCTCTTTCTTTTTTTTTTGTTCATGGAGATCATATCTCCATTCTCTAGAAAATAACGGTGTCATATTATCCTTGGCTGACACAGAATCTCATCCTATGCAGGTGCTTCCTTCAAACCACCTTCCCAAGTGACCACGACTAGAAACCGTGGCTAAATCCTTCCTTATCACTTTTCTGTCTTGAAGACAACTGATTCGGCCCTTATCCATCCTTCCCTTGGCTCCCAATCCACATATGACTAGGGCTATGACCCGTGCTTAGTTGAAAAAGTGCTTGTCTAGATCTTTAGGACTTTGAAACTTTTAGCCAAGATCATATCAATGGTCCTCGTCCTCTTTCATGATCAATGATCGAGATCCACTTCGGGACTCCGCGCTTCGGGAGTCTCAACTTTCATCGCCTTCCTCCTCCCAGAATGCTTTTACCTGGATTTCATGATATGCCAATGGGTGTCCTCCCACAGATCAGTGGACTTGAATTGCTTCATCTCTTCGGGGTTCAGAAGTTTCAAACCTTCCTCCTGCACTTTCTCCCCGAGTGCTTTTACCCGAAGTCGATGAACCTTCGACGTGTGTCTTATGGAATCAATGGTCGATACATAATCTGACCTTTGGGCCTTTGGGAGTTTTTGACCCAATGAAACCTATCACATATTTCCCCTCCAGAGTGCCCAATCTCTGGATTGCACGATTTGTTGCCACATGGAGAAATACTGGAAGCAGACACGTGGCCCAATCAGGTGGGTGACACGTGTCATGTTCTAACTGAATTTTGAATAATCCAAATGCTCAAAACTTACTGACATGTGTCACACATCCCATGTGTCCACATCATCCCAGGTAACATCTGCAAGCCACGTCACTTTGGAAATTTTAGGGTCCACATCACCTCCTAGTGACATCATCGTGCCCCATCACTTCGGCTCTTCGGGCTTCGAGACTTCAGGAGTTTTCATTCTAGCACACTTCCAATTCTCCCGAACTCTGCATTCTCGAACTGGCCAATCTATCGCCATGTGTCCTCCTGGATAAGATGACTAAGATTCACTTCGGGTCTTCACCCCAAGTCCATGGATATGTATCATGTGTCCTCCTTAATATGACGGTTGAGGCTTACTTTGGGTCTTCGGACTTCAAAAATTTCAAATTCCAAAACTTATCCAGCCCCACTATCTTTTATCTGAAGCCTTGGATATGGTGATGCATGGATCTCGGTATATCAATGGCTAAGATCCTCTTATATGATCGGACAGTTGAGATTTACTTCAGCACTCTGACTCTCTAGGCTTCGAGAGTCTCAAATATCAACTGAAAACCTCTTGAACAGATTCCTCCAAAGTTACTAATCTACTGACATGTAAGCTCTTGGTGATTGACAATCAGGATCTACATTAGACGATCCAATAGTCGATGTTTACTTTGGGTCTCCGACTCTCCAGGATTCGGGAGTTTCAACTCTCAACTTCTCCTCACTTGCTCTTTCCCGGAGTGATTTCACCCGGAGCACACGATCGGTTGATGCGTGTCCTCCTATGGATCAACGGTTCCCAACTACTTTGTCTATTCAGAGTTTTGATGTTCGAACCCTAACCTGTCACATCACTGCATGCCTTTCAATTTGCAGGGTCATGTATCGATGGTTTGGAGTAACCCGCTTTTCATCCCGCAATTCTCCTGATGCTGACACATAACCCTTTGTGGAAACTGTGGTTTGGATTGTGGGACCGCCTTGGGAAATTATCTCCCATGAAACTTGGTTCCCTGCAATGCCTCCTTTCCGTTGATCTCCCTCTCCCATGGGATTTGACGATTGTGACCTTAACCCTTACTTCCTTTTCATCGAACGACCCATGTTCACCTGTCCTTCAATCCAATGATCTCAGATCTCTCCCGATCCTACAGTGGTGATCGCTCCCGAGTTCGAAGGGGATGGTCATGATCCTTTGAACCCCTTACATGGGTCTCTAACATTCTATCTCCCACGTAGATTCTGCAATGCCATTCCTCTTGATCTTTTCAAATCCACGGTCATAATTCGATCTCGACCCTGAGACTCTGACCAACAAACCCGACCCATACTGACCTAGTGTTTCAACCAAAAGCTCTGATACCAAACTGTAACATACCCAACCACCCATAGGTCGGGCATGGTACCTTCAAGCCCTCGCTTGGACTTCTTTCTCTTATAGATACCTTTTAAAATTTAAGGATGCATAAAATAAAATACTTTAACGACATGCACAACAATATATAGCAAACATACATAGTCTAAAGATTTAATTAATGATAATTAAGTATACACAAATGAAATACATTCATATACATGTAAATGATACCATAACATAGAGAACTTATCTTTATGAGAGATGAAACCAACTGGTTGCAGACCAAGGACGTTCCACCCAACCGTAGACACTACTGTTCCAAATCTCAACAACAACGTCACCCCCGAGCCAAGGCTATGAATCCACAAGGATGGTTCCAGAGTGTTACTTGGCTTCCCAAACTAGTCAGCACCCAAGGTCTCACAAGATTCCCAGCTCTCACATCAATCCAAGTACCCAAATTGCACCACCCGAGAGAACAAAGCTCCACCCTTTTCTGCCATGCAGTCCCTTAGGCAGTCCTTCTCCTTATTCGGGCTCTAGCGCAACTGGTCCATAATCTCAAGACTGGAACTATCAATACTCGTAGCTGTGAGCAATGTTGAACACAGGCCAATGCATCTCAGACATGTAGCCTTAGGTCATGGTTGGATCACACCAGCGACCACTACAATCAACTATCTCATGGAAAATCTTCAGCAGTTCAACTTCCTTTCCTCGAGACAAGATGCGGATGATAGGTGGATCAATGAATGAGTAAGTGGGTGCATGGGGGTGCATGCATGAAAGTGTGTGAGGGATAGAATGGTGCGAATGCAGAAGTGAAGGAGAAAACGAGCCAACGACCAACCCCCCCATCAGACCAGAGGCGGGTTTAAGTAATTTTGTGGGGAATCAAGAACATCCTGGACTTCCCCAAGAATCTCACATAACCAATCCCCTCCCTTAGACAAAAAGGGTAATTAGAATAAGAATGAACACTTAGCCCCTTAATACCCCTCTCTTGTGGAATCATATCCCCCTATAACTCTAGTCCTTGTCCCTCTAGCAACCATTCATGGATTTATTATTAATAATGATAAAAACATTACATGTCTTGGGAACACTGGCCTTTTAATAATTGTTTGGGCACTCTCGCATATCATCATTGTAACAATACATTATATAAAATTGGGGTTCAAAACTTGGGGTGTTACAATTGATAACCCTCATCCCGACACCATCAATGTAGGGGTTGGTTTGTGTCCATCATTGATGGGTACTTTCGATTACTTATATCAAGCTTATATCGATGACCCTCTACTAGGCTAGGGCTGATATTTTACAAATGTCGTTGTTTTGAATGACTTACTTTCACTAACCATGGACTCTTCTTTCCCCATCAGCCTCGATGAAAGGGACAAGGAATTTTGGCATGGCCATGCCCTTTTCTGTGGCAGAAATTGTGTACAACATTGTCCAACAAGGTTCGACCGACCCTGACCTGACTCTTGCACAGGAGTTAGATCCAGTTCTCGAGCGTATTTGGGATCAAGTTTCCCTTTCCACTATATATTCTTTAGACCTAGTCTTGCCCTCAGATGAGGTGATTCTTGAGGCATTGGCTAGTCCAAACAGACCTTGGGATGATCTCCATCACATATCTTACTTCCTCCCAGAGTTTAGAAGAATAGATGAAGGTGCATTTGTTTTGACTATGACTAGAGATAGGTCTTGTCCTATTAATCCTCTAGCAATGCACACAGTTTATGCCGAGGGTAATATGGCGAGTATCGTTGAAACGATCCCTATATATCTCTAGAACTATTGGCATCGTGGAGAATGTTTTCGTCGAAGCGGACTTATCCCCCGAAGAGATTAGAATTTATATAGAGTTATTTAAGGAATTTCATGATGTATTTTCCTGGTCTTACGAGGAAATGTCAGGCATTGATCCAACAATCGTCCAACATGAGATAAAGACTTATCATGACACCAAACCAGTCTGACAAAAGTTTCATCTAGTGAATCCTTGGAAAGCGACATCATTTAAGGTTGAAGTAGAGAAATTTCTTAAAGTCCATTTTATCAACCCCATGCAGTTGATGGAATGGGTGTCAAATCTCATTTCGGTTAACAAAAAATGGGGTACAATTCATGTGTGCATGGACTTTCATGAATTGAATAAGGCCTGTATGAAAGATAATTTTCCCACCCCATTCATCGATCAGATTGTCGATGAATGCATAGGTTGTGAGGTAGTTTCGTTCATGGATGGTTTTTCAGGATATAATCAGATTCAGATCAAACCCGAAGACCATCATAAAACAACTTTTATCTATCCTTGGGCACATTTTCTTATCATAATATGCCTTTTGTCCTGAAAAATGTTGGAGCCACTTTTCAGTGGACCATGTCTTTTTCTTTCCATGATCTTATAAATATAGTCGAGGCTTACTTTGATTATTTATCATCATGCTCTCACCAGAGATCTGATCATCCCACACACCTCTAAATAATCTTTGAATGATGTCACCACTATCAGATTCGCTTGAATCCTAACAACTTCAATTTTCGCGTGATGTCAGGTCATCTCTTAGGTTTCATAGTTTCAACAACAAGGATCATTATCAATCCTCTTAAGGTTGAGGCGATAGGTCAGATTCCTCCCCCATGCACAATACCCCAGTTTCAAATCTTATAGGGGAAAGCAAACTTTCTTCGACATTTTGTCACGAAATATGTCGATATCACTAAAGGGTTCATTCTGTTTATTGAAAAAGGGAGTCCCCTTCTGTTAGGACAAAGCCGCTCAATGCTTTTTTGAAGCGTTGAAATGTGCCCTTATGTCTTCCCCTCTACTCTAGCCTCTCTATTATAATAGAGATTTCTTGTTGTACTTGGTCATTGTAGAGTCAACCATTGGTAGGTTCTTGGTTCAAAAGGACGATCTTCTCAAGGAGCATGTTATTTATTGCCTGAGTCAAGGCCTGGTTGGGTTGAAACTCAACGATTCCCATGTTGAGAAACTTGCATTAGCAATAGTGCATGTTGTCCAGTGATTCTGTCATTATATTCTGCTTTGCAAGACCACCATCATTGTCATTGTGAATTGATCGAGGTGGATATCGGTGGCCACCCACCTTTTCCGACTGGCTCAAAACTATTTTCTGGCAATTTTGGAAATTTACTATTTTTAGCAAGTTTTAACTTCTGGGGCCATTTTGAGGGCCTAAATGAAGGTTTTTCGAGATAAAGGTTCTGAATGATAGCTAAAGGCATAATTGAGCCCCCAAAATTAATATCCTCAACGATACCTTTCCAACAAGCTATCACACGCCTAAAACGGAGATCGTATGCAAAAGTTACGACCCCGGGAAGTTGATGTACTCACTTACCCAAACGAGGCCCACATGACTTTTGGCGCTTCATCTCCTAGGGTTAGGTTTTTGGATGTCTAGGACTTTTGGCATTCCTGTTTATTGTAAAAGGGCCTTCAGAGCCTCATTGTAACCATCTTCTTGCGAATGCGAGTAGCCGTCACATCTCTTCTCAGAGATACGCTACCACCATTCTAGCGAGTCTTTCACTCTGTATTTTTACAGTCTCTGTACATTTATTTCATTAATAGAAATCGTGTATTACTGTATCTCTATGTTTATGGTTGCATCTCTGATATATTTCTGTTATATTACTGGATATATGCGATATCTTTGTGCATTTATTTATTATATCTCCACTCTCATTTCGTGCCAAAAATAATCCGGATCAGTGGTATCAGAACAGGCTGCTCTTGATTGGTTTTTTTCAGTGCATGTCCCCAACGAGCTCTGAGTATAGCAAGTTGGGTCTCGAGCTTGTCTCTCTTGAGGACAATCACTCTCGCACACCCAAGAAACCCTCAATGGCGGAAGAAAAGAAAAACGATGGAGCAGACGATCCTATCAGTATGTTGCTTGAGCAAGCTCTCACGCGACAGAGGGACGAAATGATGAAGAAGTTTTCCCACATCCTTCAACGCCTGCCAATAGCATCAGGCGCATCTTCATCAAGAAACCACTTTGGAGGCACCTCGCCTTTCAAGGTATAGGTTAATTTTTATATTCCTGTATTTGAAGGTCAAATAGATGCAGATTCCCTAGATAAATGGTTAAATCTGCTAGAAGGTTATTTCTCTGTTCATAATTTTTCAGACAAGGAAAAAATCACCTTCGCACTCCTTAAGTCTCTCCCCCATGTCAAACATTAGTGGGAAACTTACTGGGAGTAGAGTTCCACAGAGGATTCTTGAATATATGGGGCTGAGCCCACTTGGGAATTTTTTGTGGATGCGCTAAAGGAACAGTACTACCCTGTTGGAAACTATGAGGACCAATACATGAGATGGACCACACTACGGCAAGAGAAAGGCCAATCAGTTCCAGATTTCACCAATAGGTTCAATACCTTGGACATCAAGCTAGGTATCAAAGACTCTGAACGACATTTGGTTGTGAAATACCGTGGGGCTCTACACAGGTACATCCAAACTGAAATGGATTTTTTGGACATCTCATCGCTCGGTGCTGCCTATAGATATGCTGTTAAAATCGAGCAGAAATTTAAGCACCAGAACAAGTGGGAGTTTGGGTCTGCAAATCCACAACAACCAAAGTATGACAAAGACAACCCTAACAAACAGTCTCCCGAAAACCAGTCCAAGCCACATGAAAAGAAGGGTCACGGGAAGACAAAGAAGGACACTGGAAAATGGTGTGATTTCCACAAAATCCCTTGGCACAACACCGATGAATGTCGCTCAAAACAGTCATTGGTGGCCGATATCAAAGACAAGGAGCTGAACCCTGATTCAAAATCTGATTCTAAAAATACTGGTAAAAGACAGATCATCGACGCAGACCCCACTGCTATTGTCACGACTGCATCAATTCAACTAGAAGAACCAACAGATCCAGAAGAGGGGGAGCGCCTTTTTCATTCACAGATGTGGGTGAAGGGGACCCCGATGCATTTTATTGTTGATAGTGGAAGCCAAAATAACCTCATCTTAGCAGAGGTCGTCAAACAGTTGGGATTGTCGACAACACCACACCCGCAACCATATAGCATCGGGTGGCTTCGCCAAGGACGAGATCTTCGTGTCAGCCAGCAATGTCGATTGTCATACAGGATCCAACCCTTCAAGGATAAGGTATTATGTGATGTTGCCCCACTGGATGTCTGTGATTTTCTCTTGGACCAGACATATATGTGGAAACGCCATGCTATCTATGAGTCTCGACCCCGTAGTGTCATTATTACTCTTGGGGGTCATCTCTATAGGATACTAGAGGTAGTTCCGACTACTGCCCCACCTAAACAGTTTTGCAAGGTAGTATCTCATACTACAAAATTCATCTTCTCCACAATCTGTTCAAAGGGTGAACATAAGGATACTGTAACCACCACAGCTTCGGCCCAAGCACCTTCTATCCAACAGAAGCAGGTCGACAAGGTTGTAGCAAAGAACGAAGATTCCTTCTGCACACAGTAATCTAAAATAGCTAGACTGGTTAAAAAGGTCCAAACCTTCCAGCCAAAGGTTCGTGATAGCCTTCAACAAGCTAAGCAACGCCACTTCTCCCCCAAGCTAAGTAAGGCAAGCAGATCACCAAGATTCAGATTCAGCAATCACTTTCCCCTCTCCCCCAGGAAATCAACGCAATGGAGACCATTGCTTCCTAAGGAGGGAGGATTGATCTAGGTGGATATCAGTGGCCACCCACCTTTTCCGACTAGCTCAAAACTGCTTTCTGGCAATTTTGGAAATTTACTATTTTTAGCAGGTTTTAACTTCCGGGGCCATTTTGAGGGCCTAAATGAAGGTTTTTCGAGATAGAGGTTCTCAATTATAGCTAAAGACATGATTGAGCCCCCAAAATGAATCTCCTTGACGATACCTTTCCAACGAGCTATCACACACCTAAAACGGAGATCGTATGCAAAAGTTACGACCCCGGGAAGTTGATGTACTCACTTACCCAAACGGGGCCCACATGACTTTT
>ML805386.1:137974-158927 GCA_009831015.1 Picea engelmannii | reverse complement strand
AGAAATCGTGTATTACTGTATCTCTGTGTTTATGGTTGCATCTCTGATATATTTCTGTTATATTACTGGATATACGCGATATCTTTGTGCATTTCTTTATTATATCTCCGCTCTCATTTCGTGCCGAAAATAATCCGGATCATGAATCCCTTTCAATATATGTTCAAATAATGGGTCATTGGTGGAAATATTAGTAAACAGATTGTAATCCTCCAAGAATATGACTTGGATTTTTTTTTCGTGAAATCCAATAATTCATTAGTCTTTCAGGAACTTATTTCGAAACTTCTAGTCGAATTAAGTGATGTTATGCCTGAAGAATAGCCTATTAAAGGAGATATTTTTTTTATCACATCTTCGGACCCCTGGTATGGAGATATACTAGTCTATATCCAGAATTTGAAGTGCCCTACTTCAGCTTCCTGTGACGAGCGTCAATGAATTCACCATCAGGAATGAAACTATCTCATACTTGATGACACTTTGTATCATTGAGGCTTAGATTTCATTCTTCATTGGTGCCTTATACATGAGGAAGAAGAACTAGTTCTTAACGACTGCCACACTAGATCATGTGGTGGTCATTTGTCTGGGTTGGAAACATCCCAAAATATTCTACAAGCTGGTTACTTTTGGCCTACGTTAATCAAGGATTACATTGAGTCAGTCAAGAAGTGTCAACTGTGTCAGATCTTCTCTCGGAATATGAGGGCACATTCTGCTCCCATGTTTCCTGTCATCATTGTTGGTCCTTTCACTAAGTGGGAAATTGATTTTACTACATGCCACCCAGATTCATCCAAGGGGCATCATTATAACATCGTAGCAATAGACTACTTCACAAAGTGGGTCGAGGCCATGCCAATGTTCAACAATGATGGAGAAACAACAACTCTCTTCATTTTTAACCAGATAGTAGCAAGGTTCGACATACTGAAGGAGATTGTCACTAACCATGGTATTCACTTCAAGAACAAAATGATGTCTGAGTTAACATCAAAGCTTGGGTTGAGGCAAGAACATTCATCACCCTACTACCCACAAGAAAATGGTCAAGTGGAAGCTGTGAATAAGTCCCTCAAGACTATTCTTCAGCAAAGGATCAATTCTGCCAAGTCAAATTGTCATTTGATGTGTTACCCAACATTATGGGCCTACCGAATGTCTATAAATCCTGCCACCAGTTTCTTACCTTTTCAACTCGTATACGGGCTAGAAGTAGTCTTGTCTATTGAGTGTCAGATCTCGTATTTAAATTTGGTAGTATATTTATTGCTAGACACTTCACCGCTTGAGGAATGCCTATTATATCTCGAGTAGATCGATGAGCAATGCCATGATGCAGCCTCGGCCAACGAGGCTCACAAGAAATGATTCAAGTGTCAATATGATCGATACGTTCATCCTCATATTTTATCTAAAGGCGATCTTGTCCTAGTCTATGATCAAGATAAGGATCCCATGGGGGTAGACAAGTTCAAACCCATGTGGTTCAGACCTTTCATCATGAAAGAGGTCTTAAAGAAGGGCACTTATCGTCTGGTTGACTTTGAGGGAAATTCCTTGGCGGAGACTAGAAGTGGGCTCTACCTCAAGAAGTATTACTCTTAGGTTGGTCACCTGGGTGACTTCTTGTACATATGTATAGTTCTTATACAATTTTTTGTCTTTTTGTTTTATGGATGTATCCTTATTTATGTCATATTTTTCACTGTGGAAAATGTCAAGTGAATCAAAGGTGTTCTTTGGGTTCACATATGGTGCTAGTTGACACACTCAGAGGATCGCTTCTGCAACTTTGGTGATTTTCACACCCGAAGGCCAGTTGCTATCTTCTGGAGGTATCTATTTAGGTGACACCACAAAAAATGTCACCTAGTACAATGTAGTGATAGAGTTTATTTGTGATGTTTTGTCACATGACATCTCCCACCTCCACGTCTACTTAGATGCTCAGCTGGTTATGTCCCAGTTAAATGGAGTTTACCGCTTTTATGATCCTACTTTACACCGACGTTTTCTTGGGGTATGTCTCTTAGAATGTTACTTTGATTACATTAGGTATATCCATGTTCCTACAAGATTAAATCAAATGACATATACTCTATCTAATCAAGTATTAGAATGACTTCTTGCACACACATAAAAAGGAGCACACACATACACATGTACATACATTTGTAAAAATTGTGATCCATAAGACTTATATATATATATATATGTCAAAAAGTGTCAGAGTACATAGGTGGGAGTGAATGCATCAAAAATAAGATCTGGTATACATGTTGGCACAGGGGAATACCTAGCATTCAAAGCTACCACAACGCACCAACAAAACCCTAACTACCATCCCTTTTGGCAACACCTGTGAAGCAGATGAAGTCTCACCCGAGGTAGAGGCAGGGGTGGTTGCAGGACTTAGGTGTCTGCAACCTTAGTTGGGACATAGATTTGTGATTGTAATACTTAACAGAGCACTTAGCATCAACAGTTCATCAATATTTGACCACTATATACTCAATAGATAAAACAGAGCATCACATCATTCATTCAGATCTAATGTATCTAAGCACTTATCATAGAAAGGTAGAATAGATCTAGTAGATTCAATAACTAAGCACATTCACATAGTTCAGATCTAACATCCATATACATCGTTAGCACAAAGCATAAACAGATCTATCTATCTATATCAAAGCACTTAGAAAGTGAAGACATAAACACATCAACACATCACACAAAGCATAGCAACACAGCATGTACTTGGTTCACCCCCACCATGGGGCTACGTCCACCAACTCTTCTTCCTTATTATCTTCAGTCAAGCTTCTTACAGGCACATAGCATCAAAATCCTACTCCACAGAAGACAAGAGATCTTTGCGCACTCCACCAGATCCTCCTTCTTTGGGTTAGGGTACAACACTAAGCCTTCTTACAATTACTTGCACGTAGTTCTGCAAGTCTCACACAGTATGCACAAAGCATCTACAATCCATACTTAGCACTTATCCCAATATCACATAGATATACATATGTGTCCCTCCTTACATTGCCTAGACATCTATTTATAATTTACAAAATAGGCCTAAACATGGGTAAACCCATGGGCCGACATCCCCATACCCATTACATAATATCAAGTCCCAAAAAGGACCCAAAAGGGGGTTGATATCCCATGATCTCTTCTTCGTCTTTCACTCCACCTTCAAGAAGCTGTCAAAGTCCCAAAATAGGTCAAACTTGACCAAGTATCTCCCAAAACTTGGTCAAGGTAAAACATGCCCTCAACACTGACCTGTCACTCGCCTCGAGTCACTTTGATCTGGGTAGTTCTACTTCAAAATCATTGAGCGTGGCTAGAGCTGCTTCGACTTGTTGTTGTGACACAACCTCTTGTTCAGTGAACTCTTGGATTACTGCATCGTTTTTGGCACAGGGGCAGACCTAGGGTTCAATGCTACAACAACGCACCAACAAAACCCTAACTACTAGCCCTTTCAACAACACCTGAGAAGCAGATGAAGTCTCACCCATGGTAGAGGCAGGGGTGGTTGCAGGACTCAGGTGTCTGCAACCTTAACTGGGACACAGATCTATGATTGTAATACTTAACAGAGCACTTAGCATCGACAATTCATCAATATTTTACCACTATATACTCCACAGATAAAACAGAGCATCACATCATTCATCCAGATCTGATGTATCTAAGCACTTATCATAGAGAGGTAGATTAGGTCTAGCAGATTCAAGCAATAAGCACATTCACATAGTTCAGATCTAAAATCCATATACATCGTTAGCACAGAGCATAAATAGGTCTATATATATATATCAAAGAACTTAGAAATTGAATTTATCCAGATGGATATCGGTGGCCACCCACCTTTTCCAACTGGCTCAAAACAATTTTCTGACATTTTTGGCAATTTACTATTTTTAACAGTTTTAACTTCTGGGGCCATTTTGAGGGCCTAAATGAAGGTTTTTCGGGATCGAGCTCCTCAATGATAAATGAAGGAATGATTGAGAAACCAAAATGAATCTCCTCAATGATACCTTTACAACGGGCTATCACACACCTAAAACGGAGATTGTATGCAAAAGTTACGACCCCGGGAAGTTGATGTACTAACTTACCCAAACGGGGTCCACATGACTTTTGGCGCTTCATCTCCTAGGGTTAGGTTTTTTGATGTCTACGATTTTTGGAATTATTTCTTATTGTAAAAAGGGCTTCAGAGCCTCATTGTAACCTTCTTCTTGTGAATGCATGATGCCGTCACATCTCTTCTCAGAGATAAGCCGCCACCATTGCAGCAATCTTGTTTCCGCTGCATTTTACAGTTTCAGCTTATTTCATTATTGAATAGAAAACTAGTTTTACTGTATCTCTGTTATTTTGTGTTAAGAACTTGTTAATAATCTGTATTCATTTTGTTTTTCTCATAAAATCCAGATCATGAAGACATAAAAACATAAACACATCGCACAAAGCATAACAACATAGCATGTACGTTTACATCCCCACCCTGGGGATACGTCCACCAAATATTTTTCTTTATTATCTTCAGTCAAGCTTCTTCGGGTTAGTGTACAACACCAAGTCTTCTAACAATTACTTTCACTTATCTCTGCAATTCTGACACACTATGCACAAAGAATATACAATCCATACTTAGCACTTACCCTAACATCACACAAATATACATATGTGCCCCTCCTTACATTGCCTAGAAATCTATTTATACTTTACAAAATAGGCCTAAACATGGGTAAACCCTTGGGCTGACATCCCCATACCTGTTACATAATCCCAAATCCCAAAAAAGACCCAAAAAGGGGTCGATATCCCATGATCTCTGCTTCGTCTTGCGCTCCGCCTTCAACAAGCTGTCGAAGTCCCAAAATAGGTCAAACTTGACCAAGGATCTCCCAAAACTTGGTCAAGGGCCAACAATACATCTTGGGGCTTATGCCCTCAAAAATATACAAAAGAGTGCTCTCGACACATAATAATTCTATCCTATCTAAGCTCAGGGCCTATTGGCCCTGTTGTAATGAATGACGACATTAGCCAAATGCCGAAAAAGTTGGACCCAAGTCTGTGGCACCCCCACTACATGAGGCTGCATAAAAGGTGAGATATACTTGATATTGACCATAGGAACTGTGTGAGTGAGCACGGTTAGGTTCCGCTCCACCCATTTCAAAACTCTCTCAGCCTCTTCGGCTGGAGGTCCCCCTGTAGCTATTGGTACACCATATTCTGTTGTTCACACATCTGGTCAAGGATGTCATCGAGTCCTCATGAAGTCTGTCGGGTGCACTAGTCCCACATCTGTGCATAAAATATACATATGTCGAAGGCCTCTATGGACCTCCCTCCCCCTATCATGACAGCAGTGTTTCCCATATGCATACCACTGCGAAGGAGGCCACATGCCCTAGTACAGTCTCTCTGGGACTCAAACTAGGAACCCTCTCAAAGAAGAATGATCATAGGATGGTGCCAAATCCAAATTTCTTGTTGCTACACTCTCGACACTCTATCATCTTCCTCTTCATGCAAGTGAGCATGGTCATCCTCCAATCATAAATATGTTCCTCCAGGCACTGAATTTCATAATGCATGTGCACCCAGGAAGCCTGGTGTAGGGTTGTAGATCCATTGATCCACCCAATGAGTAATAGGATCACCTTTAGGGACAAGTTGGTGATCTTTTCAATAAACACTTGAGAACCTACTTTCTCAATGTTGGCCTCGCAATGCATCCTGATGTAGTCTTCAATGTTGAAAGGCCCAGGGGGAAAAGTGCACAGATTGACTATTTCCCCTCTCCTCAAGAGGCCAATCAAGAAGTATATGTCCTCAGTCGTTGGAGTCAATGAATTCCCCTCTATCATAAATGCCTCTACATCTGGATTCCAGTAATCAACCAAGGTGTTCAGTAACCTAGGTTGTGCCCTCGTAAATGGAAACTAAAAGAACTTCCACAACCCACATTGTTTCAATACAACAATGGAAATAGGGTCCTCATAGACCAAGATATCAATATCCTCATTTTCCCTCTCCCTCCAGTTGACATACATCATGTTCCATGATAGTTCAAAGGGGATTTAGATCTTGGATTTTTATTTTTTCCATGCTTTTGAGGGTGTATGCGGGTTGTTTTGGTAACAATCATGTATGTAAGCAGGCAGACTATTTTCTACTCAAGTACATACATGGTTTTTCCTTGGACAGCCTGTGTACATGTATGGACACCCTTTTTTAGGATAGAACACCCCCCAAAAAACAAAAAAAAAATGCATAAAGGAAGAATGGAAATGAAGGAGGGATGAGTTTGTAGTTACTTGGTCTGAGTGTTATAGCAAGACTTGCCTCACCCTATGCAATCTTTCACATAGGGCCTTATTCCATTTCCCTATGCAAACTTATCTTTCCTATTGATAAAATCCAGAGACAAAATATATAATTTTCCACATGCACGCATCTTGAACACTATACAACATGCGTATACGAAGTCTGCTCCACTACAACCCATGTACATCGAGATTTGTGCCAGAAAATGAAATTAAATGTTAAGAACCAAATATCAATATAGCATAGAAAAACCTCAGAAAAAGTACTCAACGCCTTGAAAAATAGATAATTTCAGATAATAAGCCTCTTCGAGGGGGCAACCTCCTTTTACCCCACTTAAATGTTCAAGTACAAGATGATTCAAAATGAAAATGTCACCTTGGTATATTTAGGAGACTAGGATGTATAATTACAACTAATGGCCTAAAGCCAATATAAATAAAATAACATTACTAATATAATATGCCCCAATTAAGGGGTAATGAGTCAATATTAGGGATTAACATGCCCCTCCCCTTGAGACAAGTGTTGTCTTCAATGCTTGAGTAAATCTGGATGCTTTTGTATAAAAGACTCATCTTCCCAGGTGGAATATTCAGCCGGTAGTTTCCTCCATTTAATGAGATACTCTGAAATGGATCTATTCCTCAGTTGGCAAATTCTTGTGTCAGTAATGGATTTAGGCTCCAATATGATTTTTCCTTCCTCATCAAGTTCTGGCAAGATAGTTTGAACTAGGATCTTGTCGCCTATAACCTTCTTTAAGCATGAAACATGGAAAACTGGGTGTACTCGTGAAGATGTAGGCAACTCCAATTTGTATGCCATAGTACCAATATTTTGCAAAACCTTATAAGGTCCATAGTAATTTGGTGATAATTTATCATCCTTCTTGGATTGCTTGAGGGACATCTGTTTGTATGGTTGTAGTCTTAAAAACACCCAATCCACTACTTCAAAACTTCTTTCACTACAATGTTGATCTGCTTGTTGTTTCATGTGATTTTGTGCCATGGTCAAGTTGTCCTTTAATATTTGGAGAACTTGTTGTTGATTCTCGATGTGATCTTCCATTGCTTGAACCTTAGGTTTTTCTTTTAGAGAAGAAGTGATGGAAGGAGGATGGTATCCATAAAGTGCCAAAAATGGTGTCATTTTTGTTGCAGTATGAAAGGAAGTGTTATACCACCATTCTACCAAGGGTAACCATTTGAACCATTGTGTTTGTTTATCAAAGACAAAGCAATGAAGGTATCCTTCCAAACATTTGTTCACTATCTTGGTTTGTCCATCAGATTGAGGATGATAGGATGAGCTATGAGCCAATTGAGTACCCAAACAAGAAAATAATTTTGTCCAAAAATGTCCAGTGAAGATGGGATCTATGTCACTTACAATAATCTTTGGGCTTCCATGTAGCTTTTGAACTATCTCTATGAATGTGGTGGAAACTATACTATCTTTGAAGGGATGAGAGAGTGCACAAAAGTGTGTGTACTTGGTCAGTCTATCAACAGTCACCATGATGGCACTCTTTCCTTCAGACTTTGGTAACCTTGTGATGAAATCCATGGAAACCTCCTCCCAGTGCTGACTTGGGATGGGTAACGGTTGTAAAAGACCTAGGGTCTTAATTGTTTCCACCTTATTTTGTTGGAAAACCAAACATTCTGCCACAAACCTTTGAACATCCATTTAAAGGCAATCCCAAAAAAAATCCTTCTTGACTTTATGGTAGGTTTTCAAAAATCCTGAGTGCCCTCCTACTGGAGAGGTGTGCAATTCCGATAGTACATTTTGTTTGAGCTGGGAGTTCTTACATAAATATAAGTGATCTTTGTACCATAGTGAATCATTTTTCCATGTAAATGTATTTGATGCACTGGAATCCTACTGCAACCTTTGAATGAGATTCCACACTTTTTCGTCATTCTTCCATTCATCCCTTGCTTCAATTATCCAATCAGGTTGGATGATAGAGATAGCACAGAGAAAGGCCTCAGCATCTTCATCCTTTCTTGAGAGTGCATCTGCCACAACATTTTTCTTCCCCTTTTTATAGATGATTTCAAAATCATAACCCAATATCTTGGTTACCCATTTTTGTTGTTCTTCTAAAGATAATCTTTGTTCCAAGAAGTATTTAAGACTAGCATGATCTATTTTGACCTTGAAGTGCCTACCTATTAGGTAAGGATGCCATTTCTTCAATGCATGTAGTATTTCCATCATTTCCTTCTCATAAATGGGTTTGTGTAAGTCCTTTCCCTTGAGTGGTCGACTTTCAAAAGCCAGGAGCCTTCCTTCTTGCATTAGGACAACACCAATTCCATTTCCCGAGGCATCACATTCCACAATAAAGGTTTTTGTGATGTCTGGAGTGGTCAAGATAGGAGCTTTGCACATCACCTCTTTAAGTTTTTCAAAATCTTTAGTTGCCTCTGGAATCCATGAAAATTCATCCTTATTAGTTAGTGTCGTTAAAGGTGCTTCTATTCTTCCATAGTTCCAAACAAACTTGCGATAGTAGCTTGTCAAACCCAAAAATCCTCTAAGATTCTTTAATGTTTTGGGAATTGGCCAGTCCATCATGGCCTTAATCTTGTTAGGGTCTACCTTGACACCTTCATGAGATACAATATGACCCAAATAATCTACCTCTTTTACTCCAAAGAAACATTTGGATGGTTTGGCATATAGTTGTTGCTCCTTTAGTAGTTGTAGCACATTGTCAAATTGTCGCACATGATCCACCCAAGACTTGTTATAGTTTAGTATACCATCAAAAAATACTAACACAAATTTTCAAAGGAAGGGATTGAAAATGGAATTCATCAACCCTTGGAATGTGGAAGGTGCATTTGTAAGGCCAAAAGGCATGATAAAAAATTCCTAATGGCCTTCATGAGTTTGGAATGTTGTTTTTGGGATATCTTCTTCCTTCATTCTGATCTGATGATACCCTGAACATAGATCCAATTTTGTAAAATAGATTGCTCCATGTAGTTCATCTAATAATTCATCAATGACGGGAATGGGAAACTTATCTTTAATAGTGATCTTGTTGAGCTCTCTATAATCTGGACACGTACGTCATGATCTATCTTTCTTGAATACCATTACCACTGGTGTAGAATAAGAACTTTAGGTACATCTAATAATTCCAGCCTATAACATTTCTTCAACCATGTGGTCAATTTCACTCTTCTGGGCATAAGGGTATCCGTATGGCCTGATGTTAGGAGGAACACTCCCAGGAATTAGGTGAATTTCATTATCATGATTTCGAGTGGGTGGAAGACCTTTGGGAATATCTTCAAATACTTTGGAATTCTTATCAATGATCCTTTGGAGATCTTGAGGAATAGATGGATTAGATGTTTGAACATCTAGTGAGCATAGTTGTGCAATAACGTATTAATGCCCCTTTTTCAATAATTTTGTCATGCCATTAGAGCTTATCACCTTATCGGGTTTCCCTATGATACCTCTTAACTCAATTTCTTTTCCTTCCAATGAAAATTTCATGAAAATTTATTGAAAATTAAAAGCCACTGTTCCTAATGATTGTAACCATTGGATTCCTAGTACAACATCTACACCACCCATGGGTATAGAAATAATTGGACTATTCATTACATATTCCCTCATAGTAAGATTGATATTATTGCATTTTCTTGAGCAATTAATAGTTCCTCCATCTGCAATCATTACTTGAAACTATGGCGCTAGATATACAAAGCAATTGAGAGCTTTTGCTAATTTATAGTGAATGAAATTATGAGTACTGCCATAATCAATTAAGCCTATTATGTTTTTCTTTTTGATGTATCCTTTGATCTTGAGGGTTTGAGGAGTTCTAATTCCAGCCAATGCATTACACAATATCATGGGAGTCAACTCTTCAAACGAAATTGCTTCTACGTTTTCATCTTGAGATGGTTCTTGTTCTTGTTCTTCTCCCTCTTCACAATCTATGTAGATTAATTTCTTCTCACCAAACTTATGTCCCTTACTGTACTTGCTGCCACATTTAAAGCATAAACCTTGTTCTTTTATTTCCTCCAATGGTTGAGGTTTCAACCTTGTAGGTTGAGGTGTTTTAGAAGAAGGAGCATTGTTCTCTCTATATATGTTAGGATTGGTCCATCTAGTAGCCATAGCCATATTTTTACTTTCAACATTTCTTGCCACCTTAAATGCATTCTCCAATAATTTGGGTTTCCAAAGGCGAGCCTCATATTGAATGTTATCCTTTAAAGTTCCTATGACTACATCAATCAAGTTCTCATATGGAATATCAGTTACCTTTATATTCAATGTTTGGAAGTTCTCAATGTGCTCGGTAACTGAACCCTTTTGCTTGAGGTTTATCAATTGGCTAAAGAAGGTATTGCTCCTTGTATCCTCATAGTGTGCTATCATTTCTTCTGTGAAATTTGTCCAAGTGACGAGTGATTTGCGAGAACAAATCCATTGACACCATACAAATTGATTAGGTTCTAAATATAAAGAAGCAATTCATACCTTTTGTGTATGTGGCACATTATGTAGATCAAAGAATTGCTCCATCTGAAGTATGCATGTGATTGGGTCCTTGCCATCAAACTTGCTCATATCGATCTTAGGAACGTGGTTGGTCTTCAACCTAAAGTTGGAGTTTCTCCATTCTTAATTCACCTTCCTTGTGTCCTCATCATGAATTTCATGGGATGCATTTTCACTTTCAGGTGTCTTCTCTGTTACGAAATTTTTCAATACTTCCATGATCTCCTCTTTTAAACCATCCATCTTTGCCTCCAACTTAGCTTCCATCTCTTGTAGTTCATCTTTTGTTACTATATTCTTTTGTAAATCATTTATGTCCCTACACATTTCTTCACCTTCATCAAGAGTTCAAGTAGGATTTTCTGGAGGCTTATTTGGTGTAGAAGTTCCCTTTTTGGGTGGCATGTTGGCCAAGTATCACTTTTGAACCTTGATTTTGAGGTGTTTCTGATAGACAATCTTTATTCTATTGTATCTCCCAAGTTTCATCCCTTCTGGGTATGAAAATTTCTTTTATGTAGTTCTCTGATATTTCTTCTCTTCAATGCCATAGGTATGATCAAAATTGGATGTGCCAAGTGGAATTTATGGTAACTTCCCCACAACTTGTCGATTTTTGGCCTTTCCAGGAGATCTCACTTGTATAGAATGCCCCACAAAAAATGATTGATATAAAATTCTGAAACTCGTACCATAAATACTACATACTGTCCACGATCTAATGAAACTAGTCCCACTCAATTTTGATACTCTAGGAAGAAGTTATGATTGTTTTACCTGGAACAACTTCTTGAGACTAGCCAATAGGACTAGTCAGATACCCTATCTTACACAGGGTGTATCTACAAATTTAAGATGACCCAGAAGATGATTTTTTTACCACCGATACCTTACTAATTTCTGTGAATATCCTTTGGAGTTCAGGGTCCGCAATGACTCTTTAGGATGATTCCAGAACCCTATCTTGTACAAGTTGTATCTCTGAAAGTATAAGGCTTCAGGAGATGAAGTTTGAACCCAACGTACCTTGATGCGTCTAATAAATATCCTCCAAGTCGTTCCTTATGAAACATTGTAGAAAACAATTTATAGTGAAAATTCCAAGGTGTCTCAGATGTAGCAGCGAAACCCCAAGACCTTGAGCTCTGATACCATATGTTAAGAACCAAATATCAATATAACATAGAAAAACCTCAGAAAAAGTACTCAACGCCTTGAAAAAAGAGATAATTTAAGATAATAAGCCTCTTCGAGGGGGAAACCTCCTTTTACCCCACTTAAATGTTCATTACAAGATGATTCAAAATGAAAATGTCCCCTTGGTATATATAGGAGACTAGGAGGTATAATTACAACTAATGGCCTAAAGATGACATAAATAAAATAACATTACTAATATAATATGCCCTAATTAAGGGGTAATGAGCCAATATTAGGGCTTAACATTAAATCTCAGGTTTCTATGTCACGACAGAAGATCTTTGATCCTTGGCCTTCCATATACTGGAAACATTTTGACTCAGACCTTCAGTTCCATTTTGAAGGCTATAAATGGGCCAATTCCAAGCTATGGAAAAGGAGAAAGAATTCAACTTTGAGAGAAAAGTTACTCTGGAGAAATTATTTACTTCATATTGATTCTGCATCCCTTTGTCCTTTAAGTTTGAACATAGTGTTCATTCCCCAAGATCTTCCCTTATTGATTGAGAACCTCATTGTTTCCCTCTTATGAGGTTGTCTTTGGTGGAGGATTGAAGTGGTGGAGGCCCAACTAGAAGGAAATTAGTTTCTCGATTCCAAAACGTGTTGACATGGAAGTCTATAGTATTTTCATTTCTGATGATAATTCACTAATAGAAATACTCCTTTCTCGTCCAATTGATATCTTGCAAATATATGAGTTATTATCCATGGGCATATTTGTTATGTTTATTAATGGTTATGCTATCTAATGTGCTAACCTTTTATATTATCACCATATGCTTTCTTTTATTGTTTGTTGAGAACTTGTTGCAGGTATATAGCTTTGAGTTGAAGTGCTCAACGGTGGACTTCTTCGAACATCTGGATGAGGTAGGCCTCTTTCTTATATTGCTTGCATATTGGTTTATATAGCATGTTGTTGGGATAGAGTTGATTTCTGCAATAATTTTCATGTGTTGTGGTTTACCCTAGCCATAGAGAGATTTTCCTCGTAACACCGAGTGAAAGTTCGTTTCATCCTCTGAAGCTCTTAGAATCAACTTCTTTAGAAAATGGTTCTTTTTTAACTTTTGGTTAATTTTCAAATTGCGATGGTGAAAATGAGCTGTCAACTTCTATTTATAGATTTGTTTGGCCCTTTTTGCCAATTTTTTGACCCCTTTGTCATTTTTTCTGGCTTGGAAATCATTAAATCTCATTCTTGAGTTTCTTATTGGATGTTACGATACACTTTTCCTTTTGGATTGGTAACTTTTTGGGAGATGGGTCACTTTTAAAGGTTCTTTGGTAAAAGCCATTTTTTCAAACTTTTTGCATATAAGTTAGGATTTCACCCCCACTTTCTACATCTCGTTGTCTTTTCCACTTTGCCATAGGATCGATCCCACCAAGGTGCGACATGGAACCATCTTTTCTTCTTTAGAAGTGTCATGATTAGGTGGTAGAGCCTACATTTATATGGATTCCCTAGATAGATCCTTGTTGCATTTTGGCATCCATGATGTCTCTAATAATGTTAGGCTCGGGAGTCCTTGTTAGTCCTGTCATGATTAAGAGATTGAGCGTCATTCGTTTGATGTATCATCACTCTTGGCCCCACTCTCGGGATGCCCAAAATGAGCACGCTTTGTTGTCTTTCGAGCTATCTTTCAAATACGAAAGAAACATCTGATAAGAATACATTTATGCTTTTCAATATTGTCTAAATTAACTGATAAAAGTAACCTTCTGGAGTCTTCTTTAAGCCCTTTTCAGACTCTCTAAACATGAAAATATTGTTGAGCGATCTTGTTGTCCTTCACTCTTGACAAACTCAAATTTGAATGCACATATGTTCAGTGGTAGTTTACCCCTTTTTTAGTCCAGATGGTCAATTTTACGAACAAAGTTATACTCTAGGAACTTCGGTTTGCTAGAAGAGTATTCTCAGATATACGTTTAACCCTTTTTCGGGCCTCAGGGAATAAATTTATGAAAAAGGAACATTCTCCTTGGTTTTGGTTTAGCACCTTTTTCGGGACTTGGAGATTACTTAAGAAAAAGGAACCCACATGGAGTCCATAGTTAAGCTCTTTTCAGACTCCCTATAATTGAAAAGATCGTCGAGTGACCTTTTTCCTTCACACTCGTTAAATTGGTCCAGAAGAACATCTACTGGCATGATTTTACCCCTTTTTCCAGCCTGTGGATTATGGAGGAAAAAGGTACGCCTCGGGAGAGTTATCCTTAGTACATTTTATACTTTTTTGGGCTAAGGAGACTAAATCCATAAAAAGGTTGTGAGTCCATAGTTAAGCTCTTTTCAGACTCCTTAAAATTGAAAATATTGTCGAGTGATATTGTCTTTGTCACACTCATTAAAATGGTTTTGAATAGACATCTTTTTGGTGCCATTTTACCCCTTTTTCGAACTGACTAGACTATCTCTGAAAAAGGTACCCTTTGGAGTCTTCTTTTATGTTTTTTCAGACTCTCTAAACGTGAAAAAACTACCAATCTTACCTTCTATGGGCTCATTAAAATTACATTGAATGGGGTTTCATTTTTTCTTGCTAATCGAATTTGAATCTCTGTGTCTTTGGCCTAATGTCGGCTCCATGTTTCTCTCAATTGAACCTTTGAAGCATGCCTTATATGTAAGCCTTGTAGCACTTTGCCTCTGCAACTTGACACCTTGACCCATGGAGGAATTTTCCCCGAGTGTCCTTTTCCCACACATGTCTCCTTTCTCTGAGAATTAGTGTGTTCCTTACTATTGGAAATAGTATGTTTTTTTGTGACACTCGTTCCTCCTTTATAACATAGCATTCTTTGATTCTTTTTCAAGCTCTTTAAAAATTNGGGAAATATATATTCTTTTTTATGAGCACAATGAGTCGCCCTTGGACAAAGCACATACTTTTGTTTGTTCATCAAGAATTGGGATCTAATATGACCTTAGGATTATTTTATCGCTACATAGATATGTGTCATCCTCCATTTGGTTACTCTTCCAAACACATGGAGAGTTTGTGTTGCCTCTTGCATCGTGAACTTATGTCAATGTCATGTTGCCTGAGTCTGATCATCTTCATGCTTTTATCCAAGGGAAGTTTCACCAAACCTAAGTCATCCTTTCTACAATTTGTCTCTTGATCTCATGACTTGGCCATCCCGAAATTCCATTCAAGTCCTGATTCAAAATCAATGAAGTTATCTTCCTGATCATTGAAATCCTCTTGTCTTTTCTTGACAAGTTGTTGAAGACCTCTGGGTAGTGAAGTCACACACTCACACTATACTCCTACCTGAGTTTTGAAGATCTTGAAGTTGTTGCTCGAGCTATGAATGCCTCATCTCAAGCCATTGGGCGTTATTGGCTTCTTGAAGATGGATACTATACTTGTATATCTTTGATTTTGAGATGTATTTATGTTGTGTATTGCTTGCGGCTACACTTTATATCGTTATATGACATGGATATGTAGTGTATTTGATTGGCAACCATGATTTATTTCATCCCGAGCATGGGTATGCCCACCTCAGAGAGACAATTCTTATTTTGCAGATGGCACCTCCTGAACTCTAGTCCTAGTCTCACTCGTTTCGTACATTGGCAAAGATTTTGTAATGTATTTCAGCCATTATATGCTCTTTTGAAATCACACATTAGGGGGCATCTGTTATAACCCTAAATTTCTCTAGACATGCATGACTATCCTTTGGCCCTCTTACTTGCATTTTTTGTCAAGCCACTACTCAGTTTCTCTTCTAAAAAAACAATTTTTTTAAGATGTATGTTCCTTGCAACATTGCTGCCCATGTACATACACTTGTTGCACCACGACAACCCACGTACATATGCATGTTGCACCATTACAACCCACGTATACTTGAAAAACTTGCAAAAAATAAAAAGTTGCAAGGAATTCATTGAGATTATGGGCTATTGGGTAGTTTCCCAACTAATCCACCACCTATAGCCCGTCTCCCAACCGAATAAACATCCTTTTGTCATATAAAATGAGGTGTTGGGGTCTCATTCCACATCTAGACATAAGAAAAATGAAACTACGACTGTTTCACATCCCCTCCTTGCCCAAGTAATTGCAGCCCTTTTGTGAGAATTGCCTCAGCATTCCCTAATTAATCCTTCTTCCTCCATCAAAACCAATTCACTTCCTAAGAAGAGATCAGAATCTTGAACCAGGCTCGTGGAGAAGTAGCCAACTTTGGTTGTAAAGGTACAATCATTGAGTTATTAATAAAATAATTACTTTTCTTGTCCCAAATCATGGTGTACTGAATTATTTTAATGGTTTATGTTTTTACATTATAAGATCTAACCCTAATTTGTATATGAAATAACATGCTTGTAGCTTTCAATTTTTCTATCTTTGAATGCAGGTCATCCTTGGGAGGAGGCTTGCATTTAGTGAAGGTTTCAAGCGCGAGTTGATCATCACTGGACGCAGAGTAGAGGTATAGTTACCCGATCCCTCTCATATTTTCTTTTTTTGTACGAGTTTTGGTATGTTTGGGGTAGTTAGAGAAGTAGTTGAATTTTAGATAGTTAATTGATCTTCCTACATTCTGAACCCTGGTGTAGTCATAGGGGGGGTTTCTCGCTAGAAACATGGCATGGTCATACTGCTAACATGGCAGGGTCATACTGCTGACGTGATAGGTTTGTACTGGTGATGTGGCAAGTGACCGTACTGACATGTAGCAAGTGGTGACGTGGCAGAGGCTGACGTAGTAGGTGATTGGAACATGAAGTGGACCTATCCGAGTTGGACATGTGTCATGTTTTGGACCAATGGTATGGTGCCAGGTGGCCCAAACATGGGCTGCTACGTGGCACCTCTGCATTGTTTAAAAGTTTGGTTGGAGCTCGCAGGGGTCGAGCCCATGACCTTCGGGGAAAGTGGCAAGGTGTTGGCACATGTCGGGCTACCACCCCACCTACCATATGGTTCTTACCCATATACCTTCACATAAATATTTAAATTTGAACTATGATTCATTTGGGTGAAAAAAGGGTTGGGGCTATGCCCAAGCCCTTGGTATTGACCATACCTTAAACCTTAGCATTGTAACCAGGGGAGTGGGGAACCACAAGTGTCATATCATGGACACATATCATTGCCACACGACCACCATTTGCATGGGAGGTTTCAAACAGATCTAGAATTAGAGCTAGCATGTCTCTAGATGGAGGCCACGCGACCACATCCTCTGCCCTTTTAGGCTCTTATCCCTCTAATTGTTTGAAATAATGCCTAAATTTGTGATATGCATGTGGGTGCTGGGTTTAGGCATGGGAAACACCCAAAAGCTAGGTTTAGTTCACACATGTGTGTTTTGGAGGAGTAGAGACAACAAAGAATTGGGAAAATGTCCAGGAAGTGATTCCAACTCAATTTTTGGCCAAACCAAGTGAAGGAAGAGACCAACTAGGGGTTTTTGGATGTTCTGGAGCCATTGAAGCCATCTATTTTTCATTTTGAGAATTGTAAAACACTATTTTTTACATTTTGGGAATTAATGAAAATTATCCATTGGAAGCTACACCAAGAGATGTACCCCAAGAGAGGGGTGAGATCCTTTATCATTTTTTTGTGTTAATATGTTTTATTTGATGGATTTTATGTTTGTTTATGTTTCTTATGATTAATTAAAAACTCATTAGGTTTTATGTGTTTTTAACTTTATCCTATTACCGAAGAACATACAAATTTCACTTGAAATTTTAAAGATACTAAAGCCTTTTCATTTTCAGATCAAGTTGGTATCAGAGCATAGGTTTTTGAAGGTTTGATTGTTTGCAAGTGTTTTTTTTTCTGATGCTTACAAGGTTGAATCTAAAAACATGACAAGGTCAACTTGTAGAGCCAAGTTCTCAACTTTCAAGAAGGAGAACTACACAATCACCTCAAGCTTCAAGGAGATATTCACCAAGTATAGCTCATGAGGAGAGTCATGAAACTATTACTTTAGAGGATAAAACTTTTAGAAAATATTTCTATGATATGATAGAAATGGGAAAAGTTTTATTTGAAGAAAGAAATGAAAGGTTGCAAGGTGAAAGCTCAAACACTCCAAAGGGAAATGAAGATAATGGTGATAAAACTCCAAAAGGAAATGGAGGGAATGGTGATACTCCACCTCCTTCACCTCCATATTCCACCTCTTCTACCATTTCACAACCACCTCCAAATTCTCCAAAAGAACATGGTAAAATTTCTCTACAAACTCCTTTGCTTAAGCTTGACATTAAGTTTGAATTGCCTATGTACAATGGAGACATAAATGTTGACACATTGGATAATTCGTCATATTGAAGTGTATTGTAGGATACAAAGAATCAAAGATGATGAAACTAAGATTCATATTTCTTCTCTTATATTGTAAAGTGCAACACTTATTTGGTGGGAATCCAAAACTTAAGAGGACATGAAGAAACATGGTAAAGTTGTATCCTCTTGGAATGATTTTATTGTTGCACTTGAAAGACAATTTTATCCATTAGCATACATGCAGAAAGATATTATGGATTCGAAAAACTTTAGACAAGCTAAAGGGAAAAGTGTGCAAAGCTACACTCAAGAATTTAGAAGAAGAGCTTTGATTTTGGGTATAGATTTATCATCTCAAGAAACTTTACTCAAATACATTGGAGGATTGCATAGCTACTTGAGGCACATAATACTTATGTTTAACCCTACAAATCAAGATGACGTTTGTGTACAAGAAACTCATTTGGAAGCAAGAGGGAGGAATGAACCTCAAGAGGGTAGCAAGAATCCTTTTGTTAAAGGAGACAAGGGTAAGAGGAAATTTAAAGGAAATGGAAGAAATAATGCTTCAATCAAGAAAGAGGGAGAGAAAATCTCATGTAAACATTGTTCAAAGGATGTCTATTATGAATACCATTGTTGGAAACTTCATCCTAAAATGAGACCCATAAAGTTCAGCCATAAGGGGAAGCCAAAGACTACTACATCTACACAACATTATTTAGGTTCTGATTCGGGTGATGAAACAAAGATTACAACCATGGGTTTTCAAGGTAAGGATTCTGTTGCAAGTACTAGTTATTCAAGTAGTAGTAGCCTCAATAAAACTCAACATGAAAAATAAATAATAAAAATCTTCCACATAAGGGTTATTTTAAAGCATATCAATATAGATACTCTTTTTGACACTAGATCTCAAGCAAACCTCATATATGAAGACACTGTCAAGAAATTAAAATTGGAAACTAATCCACATCCTAAACCATACCCTATAGGATTGATATATTACAATGCCAAATTGTATGTGACAAGAAGGTGTAAACTTAGATTTTCCATCACTGCAAATTTAATAGATGAGGTAGAGCTTGATGTTATTCCATTGGATTGTGTTGGGAAGCCCATATTTATATGATAGGAGGGTCATCTTTCATCATCATGAGAACAAGTGTCATTTGTTTAAAAATGGAGTTGAGTACATTGTTAGATAACATACAAAGAAGTTGAATTTGTTACTTGTAAATGTTGGACAAGTGAAGAGATTAGTCAATGCTAGTAATAATTTTGTCCTCTTGATGATCAAACCCAAAGACAATGTTGAAAAAGAATCTTTCCAAGGTTGTGATGCAAAGTTGAAATCTGATTTATATGAGTTTGTTAACCAATATGATGAGATGTTTAAGGAACCAAAAGGATTGCCTCCAAAAAGGGGTATCCAAAATGAGATACATTTGCAACAAGATTGTCCTCTTCCAAACATTGGTATGTACAGGATGCCAGTCATGGAGAATGCCGAAATTTAAAAACAAATCCAAGAGTTGCTTGACAAAGGGGTTATCATTCCAAGCACATCTCCATGTGGGTCACCAATTGTTTTAGTACCAAATAAAGATGGTACATGGCGCATGTTTGTAGATTTCAGGGCCTTGAACAAGATTACGGTAAAGAATCGTTTTCCTCTTCCTAGAATTGATGATTTGCTTGATCAATTGAAAGATGCTAAGTATTTTACTAAGTTGGATTTGAGAAGTGGATATCATCACATTATAATTGTTGAAGGAAACACATGGAAGACAACTTTCAAAACAAAGAAAGGTTTGTTTGAGTGGATGGTAATGCCATTTGGTATTTGTAATACCCCTACTACATTAGTCATGAATGGCGTTTTAAGGCCTTTTATTGATGATTGTGTGATTGTCTACTTGGATGAAATTTTGATATTTATAAAATCTCATGAAGAGAATGTTATGCATGTAAAACAAGTTTTGGATGTCTTAAAGAAATAAATGTTTTTTTTGAAGATGTCTAAATGTGAGTTTGGAAAGACCTCACTTGTTTACTTGGGACATATTGTTGGAGAAGGAGAACTGAAAATTGATCCTTCCAAGGTCAAAGTCATTTTGGATTGTCCCAAACCCAACAATGTGACAAAGGTAAGAAGAGTTTTGGGAGCAACCCAATATTGGAGAAAGTTTATTGCTAACTTCTCTTCAATTGCAGCTACATTACATGCAGTGACAAGCATCAAGCAAGTTTTCCAATGGGGAGGCAAGCAACAAAAAGCTTTTGATACATTGAAGGAGAAGATTATCTCAACTCCAAATCTTTCACTTCCTAATTTGATACAACCATTTGAGATCCAAACAGATGCAAGCAATTATGCAATGGGAGCAGTCTTGTTACAACATGGTAAGCCGATTTGTTTTCATTCTAAAACTTTTAATGATGTTGTGATTAACTATCTGTTAAGAACCAAACATCAATATAGCATGGAAAAACCTCAGGAAAAGTACTCAACGCCTTGAAACAGAGATAATTTCAGATAATAAGCCTCTTCG
>ML805386.1:116370-132153 GCA_009831015.1 Picea engelmannii | reverse complement strand
TGGCCTAAAGCCGACATAAATAAAATAACATTACTAATCTAAATTACAACTAATGGCCTAAAGCCGACATAAATAAAATAACATTACTAATCTAATATGCCCCAATTAAGGGGTAATGAGCCAATATTAGGGCTTAACACTATCCTACTTATGATAAGGAGTTGTATGCATTGGTGAAAAGTGTGAAAAAATGGAAACATTATTTGTTGGGAAAAGAAACTATCATTCACACAGATCATCAACCATTGCAATACTTACAATCACAAACAAAGATACAACAAGTAAGGCAATTCAGATGGATGGGTATTCTACAACAATTCCACTTGGTTATAAGGTATAAGAAAGACATTTATAACAAAGTTTCTAATATGATTTTAGGCCTATTGTTAGTGCTTTAGTTATTCTTAAGCATAATTCTACCATGCATGAGAGCTATGTTGAACAATATGCTTTAGATGTTGATTTTAAAAAGGTTTATGCATCTTTGTGTCATTCTAACCAAGTTGATAAATTGGATTACCATGTGCATGATAAAATTTTGTATCATCTTGGCAAGCTATGTATTCCACAGGGTGAAAGAGTCAACATCATAAGAGAAGCACATTCTTATCTTAGTGTTGGCCACTTTGGTGTAGGCAAGACTGTGGTTAATTTGCAAAGATATTGTTATTGGCCTAAAATGAATGAAAGTGTTTCAAGATATGTAAGAGGATGTTCTTTATGTGCTACAAGTAAGCCTTGCAGTAGAAATTTGGGTTTGTATACTCCACTTCCTGTTCCTTCTCATCCTTGGGAAATCATTTCCATGGAATTTGTAGGAGGGCTACCTATGTCTAAAAGGAATCATGATTATATTTATGTTGTGGTTGATCGTTTCAACAAAATGTGTATTTTGAATCCTTGTAAGAAGCAGGTTACAGCTGAACAAATGACACAAATGTTCTTTCAGAATGTTTGAGTACATTTTGGGTTTCCCAAATCCATTATTTATGATCGATGTTCTCGATTTATTGGGAACTTTTGGTCAAGTTTATGGGAAATCATGGACACCAAGCTAAAAAAGAGAACAACTTTTCATCCACAAACTGATGGTCAAACAGAAGTGGTGAATAGAACAATAGTACATCTTCTTTGTGGTTATTGCAACAAGCATCATAATCTTTTAGATGAGCACCTACACTACATTCAACATGCTTACAACTAGGCTAAGAACTCTTTGACTCAAACATCTCCATTTGAGGCATGTTTTGGTTATTTGCCAAAATCTCCTTTAGATTTTATCTTTGGGAAAGATATTGCTATTGATGATCAATATGATATTGATAAAGAAAATAAGTTCATTGCAAAAATTTAGTTGGTGCATCAAATGGTAAAAGAACAGTTGGAAAAGAGCCAAGCCAAGTACATGACAAGCATCATGTTGATCATAGTTTCCAATTTGGAGATGAATTTTGGATTTACATTAGAAAAGAGAGGCTTAAAGGAGAAGGTAAAAAACTTAAACCAATTAGATTTGGACCTTTCAAGATTCTTGAAAAGATTGGTAACAATGTCTTCTGTTTAGATTTGCCTCCATATATTCAAATGTATGCAGTTGTCAATGTTGAGAATTTGAGATTGTATGAGCCTCCTTTGATTGATGATCAAGGAGAGCATGTTCATATTCCTTACATTGATGATTTCTTGACATATTATCTTTTAGAACTGCATGAAGATACAATCCTTGATAGAAGGATGAGAACTTCAAAATGAGGGAATGTGTGTTGGAGAAATTTCTATTTTCGACACACTAGTTCAGTGGGTGTAACAATAGTTCAGTGGGATTTAACTGACTAGTTCTATTTTAGACTTTAACACTAGTTCATTGGGAGTTAACTGACTAATTCTATTTTAGACTTTAAGACTAGTTCATTCGGATTGAACTGACTAGTTCTATTTTAAACTTTCTAATCTTAGACCATCACTATTATGCATGCATTCCTAATTATAGGATGTCATTGCCTATATTAGTGTAGATCACTCACTCATTGATTAGATCATAATATGCATTGATTCTCATTATTCATTGTGTATCTCTCTTCCTTTTCTTGATAAGCTTTGCTTGTGCATGCTTTAGCTAGATGTCCTGTGTAGGTTTCCATGAAACACTGACATGGTATCAAAGCTATGCTGCTTGGAGCAATCCAGACAAGCCAAAGAATAAGGAAAATCAGAGTTTTGAAAAGCTAAATATTTGGTCATACCTTTTAGCAGTTATTTCTCCCAAAATATTACGTTTTTGAGGAAACTACTTTGTTGGAGAATAAATCGACCCATTTTGGAAGTGGATTTTCAACCGTTTGGTGAGATTCTTCACCCTTTTTTCAGAACATAAGCCACAAGATATCCTCCTGAAACTAATACGAATTTGTGGTCATACCTTTGCATAGTGATTGCTCCCAAAGTATTAATGTTTTGAGGAACCGATCCATGTGGAAAGTAAATCGACCCATTATGCAAGTGGGTTTCCAACCGTTTGGAGAGATTCCTCACCATTTGATCAGAAAGTAAGTCAAAAGATCATCTCCTGAAACTGATACAAATTTTCACTTAAAGTGCCCTTTCTGTCGTGATTTCTTAATCTTTCACTTGCAGATTGAGAGTAAATTTTTAGGGGTTCTTAGAAATAGTGGGAGAGATGGATAGGAAAACTATTATACAGTCAAAATTTGTGGTAATCCTCACACCATACAATTATTTTGATTGGAATCCCAAGGCAGAATTCCAAGTCAGAAGGAAAGGACTGTATAATTTGACGATGGCGACATAAACATAACCTACATCAGCGATTGAGAAGATGAGATGGGCAAACCGTAAGGATGAGACCACATGATTTCTTCTTGAGTTAATCTCCACTAATTTATGGTTTCATGTTGTTGCATGCAAGACTCCAAACGAGATCTGGACCACCTTAGAAGGACTCTTTGGAAAGTAGGATGAGATGTGAGGTCATATGCTTGAGGTAGAGTTCAATACCTTAGACCCTAAAAGTTTTGATAATATAAAGGATCTATTTACTAAATTTAAATCTTTGATTTTGAGCTTGGGTGAATGTGGTATTGAAAAGTCTACACAAGAGAAACAACTTATTCTAACAATCTTGGCCAAGCTAGGACCAGAATACATTGTATATGTCTCCAATTTCCATTCTAGCAGATGTTTTTTTGGAACAAATTGGAAAATGCCTACGTTGGCTTAGTTCATTGAGTCTCTTACATAAAAGAAGACAAAACTCATATAGATGGGCCTCATGAAAGATCCCAAAGCACATGCACTCACCATGCATGTTGGAAAAGGGTCATTCAAACATAACAGGAAGGAGGGATATTCTAAACCCTTTAATGATTCTTTAGATTCCAAAGACTCTTTAGATTCCAAGAATAAGAAGAAGGGAAAACAATGCAATTACTTCAATAAACCGAATCATAAAGAATCTGCATGCATGAAGAAACAGATCAATCTTATGGCATAGGAACTTCAACATAACAACCTTGGAAACTTCATTCTAGAGGGAGTCAAGAAGCAGAAGGAAGAAGATACTGCTCCTAAGAAAGGTAATCATCATGCTTTGGTTGCAATTAAATCCTCTTCTAATTCATGGATTATAGATTCTGGTGCATCGAATCATATGGCATCGAAAGAGGAAGTTTTATTTTCCTTGAGTCCATGCTCAAGACCCCCTATTTTCATGGGGGTTGATACTCTAGTAGTAGTAGCAGGAGAAGGGAGAGTGGAACTCCACAATGGTAGTTTTGAGAATGTTCTGCATGTTCCAGATCTTTCGATGAATCTGTTCTCAGTTTATCAAATCACTCAGAAAGGTAAAAAGGTTGAATTTACATTAGATTCAGTTTCAGTAATTGACATGCATGACAATTCCATCATTGCAATTGGTGAGGTGGATCACAAGTCAAGGTTGTATAAATTCACTAAGTTTTCTGACAACGACTCCTATATTCTACTTACACTTAAGGAGAGTAATTTGCGTGCAACTCCAGTGCAACATGCATATAGTCTTGTTCTTCCATTAGTTTCATACATCAGAGATGATTCCATACACTAAGATTTTGTACATGGAAATAAGCAGGTAGTATAACTAGATAAGAAGCTAGCACCAAAGCTTCAGCATATGCCCCAGAAGGCATAGACCACACTTCAGGAAATAGGAAACCTTGTAGGGAATCCATTGGATTCGAGGAGGACTCTATCTCAGCATGATGAGCCTTCTCATGTATTTCCATCTTTAGAACCTGCAATGCCCATGCATTTCTATATGGTTCAATCTATTGATCCACAGACCTACAATAGGGCTGTGGGAAATCCATTACAGCAAGCAGTCATGTAGAAGTAGTATGACTCATTCCTAAAGATTCAGACTTCGCATCTAGTTCCACTTCCACCAAAAAGGAATATTTTCAGGTGTAGATGGGTCCACAGGATCAATAGGTACAAGGTTAGATAGGTTGCAAAGGACTTCATCAAATCCATAAATATTTCTACATCTTCATGAAGACTTTCCCTGAGAAGAAGTTTCAGACTTTGCAGGATCTTTTTGCAGTGAAGAACACAGTTGCCTAGCAAGCTATCGTTTTCTTTTTTTGATACATTATCTTTTGAGGGGGGGGGTTTCTTCCCACGTGGTTTTCCCTCTTTCATCATTTTTGTTCATTGGTCATTAGTTTCATTGCACATGAGTACCTAAAATGGCCTAATATCTGGGACTCATTTTTTACTCCATAGTGATGTTCAGGGGGGGTGTTGGAGAAATTTCTATTTTCCGCACACTAGTTCATTCACAGTTAATTGACTAGTTCTATTTTAGACTTTAAGACTAGTTCATTGGGAGTTAACTGACTAGTTTTATTTTAGACTTTCTAATCTTAGACCATCACTATTATGCATGCATTCCTAATTATAGGATGTCATTGACTATATGAGTGAATATCACTCACTCATTGATGAGATCATAATATGAATTGATTTTCATTCTTCATTGTGTATCTCTCTTCCTTTTCTTGATAAGCTTTGTTTGTGCATGCTTTAGATAGATATCCTGTGCAGGTTTCCATGAAACACTGACATGGTATCAAAGCTATGCTTCTTGGAGCAAGCCAAACAAGCCGAAGAATAAGGAAAATCAAAGTTTTGGCAAGATAAATCTGTGGTCATACCTTTTAGCAGTTATTTCTCCCAAAATATTGCATTTTTGAGGAAACGAATTATGTGGAAAGAAAATCAACCCATTTTGAAAGTGGGTTTTCAATCGTTTGGAAAAATTCACCGTTTTCTCATAATGCAAGAAGAAAGATATTCTCCTGAAATTGATATGAATCTGTGGTCGTACCTTTCCACAGTGATTTCTACCAAAGTATTAATGTTTTGAGGAAATGACCCACATGGAAATTAAATCGACCCATTATGCAAGTGGGTTTTCAACCATTTGGAGAGATTCCTCATCGTTTGATCAGAAAGTAAGTTGGAAGAGAATCTCCTGAAACTGATATGAATTTTCACTTAAAGTGCCCTTTCTGTCATGATTTCTTAATTTTTCACTTGTAGATTGAGAGTAAATTTTTAGGGGTTCTTAGAAACAGTGGGAGAGATGGATAGGACAACTATTATACAGTCAAAATTTGTGGTAATCCTCACACCATACAATTATTTTGATTGGAAGCCCAAGGTAGAATTCCAACTCAGAAGGAAAGGACTGTATAATTTGACGATGGCGACATAAACATAACCTACATCAGTGATTGAGAATATGATATGGGAGAACCGTAAGGATGAGGCCACATGACTACTTCTTGAGTTAATCTCCACTAATTTATGGTTTCATGTTGTTGCATTCAAGACTCCAAACGAGATCTAGACCACCCTAGAAGGACTCTTTGGAAAGTAGGATGAGGTGTGAGGTCATATGTTTGAGGTAGAGTTGAATACCTTAGACACTAAAAGTTTTGATAATATACAGGATTTATTTACTAAATTTAAATCTTTGTTTTGAGCTTTGGTGAATGTGGTATTGACAATTCTACACAAGAGAAACAACTTATTGTAACAATATTGGCCAAGCTAGGACCAGAATATGATGTATATGTCTCTAATTTCCATTCTAGCAGATGTCTTTTTGGAACAAATTGAAAATTGCCTACGTTAGCTCAGTTCATTGAGTCTCTTACACAAGAGAAGACAAAACTCATATTGATGGGCCTCATGAAATATCCCAAAGAACATGCACTCACCATGCATGATGGAAAAGGGTCATCCAAACATAACAAGAAGGAGGGATATTATAAACCCTTTAATGATTCTTTAGGTTCCAAAGACTCTTCAGATTCCAAGAATAAGAAGAAGGGGAAAAAGTGCACTTATTGCAATAAACCAAATCATGAAGAATCTACATGCATGACGAAACATATCGATCTTATGGCACATGCACTTCAGCAGAAAAACCTTGGAAACTTCATTTTAGAGGGAGTCAAGAAGAAGAAGGAATAATATCCCGCTCCTAAGAAAGGTAATCATCATGCTCCGGTTGCAATTAATTCCTCATCTGATTCATGGATTATAGATTCCAGTGCATCCCATCATATGGCATCGAAAGTGGAAGTTTTCTCTTCCTTGAGTCCATGATCAAGACCCCCTATTCTCATGGGGGGTGATACTCCAGTAGTAGTAGCAGGAGAAGGGAGAGTGGAACTCCACAATGGCAGTTTTGAGAATTTTCTACAGGTTCCAAATCTTTCTATGAATCTGCTCTCAGTTTATCAGATCACTCAAAAAGGTAAAAAGGTTGAATTTACATTAGATTCAGTTTCAGTAATTGAAATGCATGACAATTCCATCATTGCAATTGGTGAGGTGGATCACAAGTCAAGGTTGTATAAATTCACTAAGTTTTCTGACGATGACTCCTCTATTCTACTTACACATAAGGAGAGTACTTTGCATGCAACTCGAGTGTAACATGAATATACTCTTGTTCTTCCATCAATTTCAGACATCAGAGATTATTCCATACACTCAGATTATGTACATGGAAATAAGCTAGTACAGCTAGATAAGAATCCAATGCCAAAGATTCAGCAGATGCCCAAGAAGGCACGGACCACACTTCAGGAAACAGGCAACCTTGCAGGGAATCCATTGAATTCGAGGAGGACTCAATCTCAGCATGAGGATCCTTCTCATGTATTTCCAGCTTCAGAACCTGTGATGCCCATGCATTGCTATATGGTTCAATATAATGATCCACAGACATACAATAGGGCTGTGGGAAATACATTACGGAAAGCAGCCATGCAGATGGAGTATGACTCATTCCTAAAGAATTAGACTTCGCATTTGGTTCCACTTCCACTAGAAAGGAATATTTTCAGGTGAATATGGGTCCAAAGGATCAAGAGGTACAAGGTTATATAAGTTTCTAAAGGAATTCATCAAATCCATAAATATTTCTACATCTTCACGAAGAATTTCACTGAGAAGAAGTTTCAGACTTTTCGGGATCGTCTTGCATTAAAGAACATAGTTGCTTGGCAGCTATCATTTTCTTCTTTTGATACATTGTCTTTCGAGGGGGAGTTTTGTTCCCATGTGGTTTTCCCTCTTTACTCATTTTTATTCAGTGTTCATTAGTTTCATTGTACATGAGTACCTAAAATGGCCTAATAGTCGAGGCTCATTTTTTACTCCATAGTGATGTTCAGGGGATTGTGTTGGAGAAATTTCTATTTTAGGCACACTAGTTCAGTGGGATTAACACTAGTTCCATGGGAGTTAACTGACTAGTTCTATTTTAGACTTTAACACTAGTTCATTGGGAGTTAACTGACTAGTTCTATTTTAGACTTTAAGACTAGTTCATTGGGAGTTAACTGACTAGTTCTATTTTAGAATTTCTAATCTTAGACCATCACTATTATGCATGCATTCCTAATTATAGGATGTCATTGCCTATATGAGTGACGATCACTCACTCATTGATTAGATCATAATATGCATTGATTCTCATTCTTCACTATGCATCTCTCTTCCTTTTCTTGATAAGCTTTGTTTGTGTATGCTTTAGCTAGATCTCCTAGGCAGGTTTCCATGAAACATTGACAATCTGGAATACCTTCGAGTTGGTCTTAAAGGAAAAAATCCAAGAAAAACCAAATGGATTGATGTTGGAAATGTAAGGAAACTATACCCTCATCTTTAGATAGACTGAAAGTAGTCCTTTGGAGGTCCAAAAGATTCCCAATGGGGAAGAGTGATCTAGGGGATCAAAATATGCTCAAAAATAAAAGTGCTCAGAATTGCTTGAAAATGGACTCATGTGTAGGCCTCATTCTAACTATACCAACGCAAATTGAATGGGTTCAAACGGACTTCGTATGTGAGAGATATCGTGTTTTGTCCTCATTGTCAAACAATCAAATTTTTTGTTGACTGTAAAGTCCTTACAGTCTGACATGGCAGGGTCGTACTGCTAACATGGCAGGGTCATACTGGTGATGTGGCAGGTGACCATACTGACACATGGAAAGTGGTGATGTGGAAGAGGATGACATGGAAGGTTATTGGCACATGAAGTGGACCTATCCGGGTTCGACATGTCTCATGTTGTGGACCAATGGTATGGTACCATGTGACCCAGACATGGGCTGCCACGTGGCACCCCTACGTTGTTTAAAATTTTGGTTGGAGCCCGTAGGGGTCGAACCCACAAACTCCAGGGAAAGTGGAAAGGTGTTTGTGCAAGCCAGGCTACCAACCCACCTACTATATGGTTCTTACCCATATACCTTTGTACAAATATTTAAATTTGAACTATGATTTATCCAGGTGAAAAAAGGGTCAGGGCTAAGCCCTTTCCCTTAGTCTCAACCATACCTTAACCCTTAGCATTGTAACTGAGGGCACGAGGAACCATAGGTGTCAGCCCGTGGACACATTTCATTAACACATGACCACCATTTGCATGAGATGTTTCAAATGGATTTGGAATTAGAGCTATCATGTGGCCACATGGAGGCCACGTGATCATGTCCTTTGCCCTTTTAGGTGCTTATCCATCTAACTATTCGACATAATTCCTAAATTTGTGGGATACGCATGGGTGTTGGGTTTAGGCATGGGAAATGCCCAGAATCTAGGTTCAGTTCACACAAGTGCGTTTTGGAGGAGGATAGACAACAAATAATTGGGAAAACTTCCAGGAAGTGATTCCAACTCAGTTTTTGGCCAAACGAGGTGCACGAAGAGCTCAACTAGGGGGGTTTGGACGTTTTGGAGCCATTGAAGCCATATATTTTTCATTATTAGCATTGTAAAGCACTGATTTTGACACTTTGAGAATTAATTAAAATGATCCATTGGAAGTTGCACCAAGAGATGTATCCCAAGAGAGGGGTGAATGTCTTTATCATTTTTCTTTGTTAATGTGTTTAGTTTTATGGTTGTTATGTTTTTTTATGCTTCTTATGATTAAGTAAAAACTCATTAAGTTTTATGTGCATTTAACTTGATCCTATTACCCAAGCACATACAAATTTCACTTGCAATTTTAAAGAGACTCAAGCCTTTTCATTTTTAGATCACTATTGACCCAATTGAAAATGTGACTAAACGATCTAAAAAGGCACAATGATTCATTGACATTGTATTAATTAAAATAGTATGATTAATATCTTGTATTGAAAAGACACATACTTACAATGAAGAGATGCATTCCTATATTGAAGAGGTGCAATTGTTCAATTGTACACGACAGTATTGGAAGACTATATAAACGAAATTCCTTGATGAAAGAGGGAGGGTCTATGTGCTTGAAATCTGAAGATCAATAACATTGTCAGAGGCCAAGAAAGTAAATAAAGATATGTAGCAGAATCCAAAGAATATTATGAATATTTGAAGAATGAAGTACTTATCATAAAAATGGAGGTTGGGTGGTATTAGGGTAGGTTAGATCCTGCAAAGGAGGTTGTATCCTCCTTCCATTTGAAGCTGGTAAACCAAGGTGTTGCAACATCTTTTCAGTTATAGATGAAGAAACTAGGGAGTTGATGCTTCCCTCAAGTCAATGCTGGTAAAATATAGGGGATTTCAACCTCCTTCTAGTAGCTGCTAGTAAAATAGGGATTGGTGCTTCCTTTGAGTTGGAGCTCATAAATTAAATGTAATATTTATTGAAAATAAAAAGAACATTTGTGAAGTTGGGTTTTCCACGTTCAAATTTTGTGTATTGTACCTTTTTTTTATCATTTGTTTTGATTTGATAGAATTAATAATTAAGTGGTTTTAAATCATTGAAAAAGGATAATACATATTCATCTCCTCCCTCCCCCCCTTCTCAGTATTAAAAAAATTCCAACAATTGGTATCAGATCGAGTTCCTTCATCACATTCTAATCACTGGAAGGAAGATTCTCAGAAACCACAATGGATCAACAAGAAGGGATGTCCTCAAACATAGCTCCACTATTCAAAGGAGACAACTATGCATTATGAAGTATAAGAATGAGAAGTTACCTAATGGCACTGGGATGTGATGTATGTCTATCTATGATAAAGGGTTATGATGTACCATAAATTGCTTCTTCAGAAACAACTGCAAATAAACTCTGTAATGATAATTCAAGAGCTGTAAATGAAATTCTGGGTGGATTAGAAAATAATGTATTTGTCAAAGTCATGCATTGTAAATAAAAGATAAGATTTAGATTAAACTACAAATAATCTATGAAGGAGATTCCAAAGTCAAGAAAGCAAAGCTTCAAATGTACAAAGGACAGTTTCAAATATTTAAGGTGAAAGAAGAAGAAAATTGCATAATATCTTCTAGGATTAGATGAAATGGTCAACACAATTAAAGGACTAGGATAATAATTAGATGAAAAAATAGTAGTCCATAATGTACTAATATCACTCCCAATGAGATATGATCCATAAGTGTCCACCTTGGAAGATCAAGAGAATATTGACAAACTCACAATGGATGAACTACATGGGATTATCATAGCCTATGAAATTAGAACATGACAAGAAAAACATTCAAAAGGTGAAACAACCTTCAAAATATCAAAAGGAACTAAACACCATGAACATGTGTCAAATGAAAGAAACTTATACAAATCCAATGAGGAAGAAGAAAAAATCATTAAGAAACTTAAGAAAGGATTTGGAAAATACAAAGGGAAGTTATGTTTCAAATGTTTCAACTATGGAAAAATTAGACACTTTGCTTCCAAATGTCCTTATCCCAAGGAAAAACATAGTGATGATGAAGAAGCTTTTAATCAGAAAGAGCATAAAAAGAGTAAATCCCATTACAAAAAGAAATTCTATAAGAAAAAGAAAAATATTTTATTCTAAAGAAGACAGTAGCTCATCTTACATGAGTGAATATGATGATACATAGGTTCTATTTATAGGAATATAAACTCAAACTGACACTAATGAAGATAATACTTATGAAAATGAATAAATTTTGCAAGTTGAAGGAGAAGTTGATCTTGAAGGATGACTCATTAGGGACCTCGAAGAACTAAGAAGATATAGAAGGAAGAACAAATCATTAAAAGAACAACTATTAGGTTATAAGGAAGAACACAAATCAAGAGAAGAAAAAGTTTCAAAAAGCATCAAGAAAACAAAATAAATCATTGTTGATTTAAAAACTCAACTACAAGAAGCTAAAAGAATTGAAAAAATATTACGTAAACAACTTAATGACAAGAAACAAAATTGTGAAAAATTAGAGGTTGAAATAGTTCTTCTAAGAAGGAAAATTGAAAATGGAACTAACCTTTCAAATATTGGAAGTAGTTCAAAAATCTTGGATGACATCCTTAATAGTTAAATACCATTATGTAATAAGGATGGACTGGGTTATTATCACAAGGAAACTAATAAAGGCTTAAAATATGAAATATAGAAAAGTGATAAAATCCAAAGACTTATGAAGCCACCCGTCAGAGCTCCTTCAAAAGATAAAACAACTAGACAAAGATTGATCCAAGTGGATATCAGTGGCCACCCACCTATTCTAGTTGACTCCAAACAATTTGTTGGCAATTTACTATTTTTAGCAGTTTTTCGGGTCCTAAACTTCCAAGGCCATTTTGAGGGCCTAAATGATGCTTTTTCGTGATCGGGCACCTTAATGATTTACAAAGGCTCTGATTGAGCCCCCTAAATGTTTCCTTGTAAGGTATCATTGTATGCCAAAGATAAATTAAGTCAATGGTATGTTGAAAGTGAGTGTTCAAACATATGACAGGAGATCAAAACAAATTCTTTGGCCTGAAAAAGGATAAGAAAGGAAAGGTTACATTTGGAGATGATGTCTCTACCAAAATACTTGGCAAGGGGATAGTCAATCTGGGAAATGACAGAACTAAAGCAAAAAATGTCCTATTAGTTGAAAATTTCAAACCTAATCTCCTTGGTGTGAGCCAAACATGTAATCAAGGACACATTCTCATTCTTACTCTAAAAAATGTGATATTAGAAAATAAGACTCTGGAAAATTAGTAGCTACTACAACAAGGACACCAAACTATGTTTATATATTAAATACAAAAAAAAAAAAAAAATGTTGCATGAGTCAAATAGATGAAAATTTTCTATGGCATAGAAGAATGGGACACATAATTTTTGTTAATATGGTAAAAGTAAGTAACAAGAAAGTTGTGAGAGGTATGCCAAAAATTATAAAACCTTCAAACCTTGTTTGTAAGCACTTCCAACATGGGAAGCAAAAAAAAGTAGCATTCAAGACGAAAGAGTATTCTACCTGAAAACCATTAGAAATTGTTCATACTAACCTATGTGGGACAACAAGAACAAAGAGTATAAAATGAGAATATTATTCTATTTCATTCATTGATGACTATACTCGAATGACTTGGGTGTGTTTTCTTAAAGAGAAATCAAAAGCTTTTGAAAAATTTAAAGCTTTCAAAGAACTTGATGAAAATGAGACTGATCTCAAAATCAAGTGTCTCAGGTCAGACAATGGAGGGAAATTTACTTCCAACAAATTCAACGGGTTTTGTGAAACTCATAGAATGAAAAGACACTTTTCTTCTCCAAGGACTCCTCAGAAAAATCGAGTTGTTGAAAGGAAAAATAGAATTGTTCAAGAGGTAGCCAGAACTATGCTAAATGAATCCAAGCTATCAGATATATATTGGAGAGAAGAAGTGTATACAACTGTATACAAACTTAATAGAGGACAACTTAGATCTAAATATGATAAACACCATATGATTTATAGTATGGCAGGCCAACATCAATTAAGCACTTAGAAGTTTTAGGGAGAAAATGCTACATAAAGAGAGATGATGATAACATAGGAAACTTTGATTCTAGAATCAATGAAGGCATATTTCATGGTTACTCGTCCACCAAAAAGGCCTACAAATGTTATAATCTAAGGCTACAGAATATTGTGGAAAGTGCAAATGTAAAAGTGGATGATCTAAAAACAAAAGGGATTAAATCTTAATTTAATCCACAAATTAATGAAAGAATAAGAGATGGTGATGATGAAGAAAGTATATACATACAATAGGAAGACTCACAATGTGAAGAATAAAAAGAAGAAGAAGAATCACAAGAAAATGCAAAAGAAGAGTCACCAAGACAAGATACAAAAGCACCATCAAGGAGAGTACAAAGAGATCATATGGAAAATATAATCCTTTGTAATAAAAGTGTTGGAGTTGAAACAAGAAGAAAATTGATGTACAAATCAGAACAATCCTTACTATCCTTAATAGAACCCAAAACATTTGCAGATGCTAGTAAAGATGAATACTGAATCAAATCCATGAATGAAGAGTTGGATCAAATAGAGAAAAACCAGACTTGGGAACTTGTCCCAAGACCAAAAAATAAAAATGTTGTAGGGACCAAGTGTATTTTTAAAAATAAATTTAATGAAGATGGCCAAGTTATAAGAAATAAAGAAAAATTGGTGTGCAAAGGGTATGCACAAGTAGAAGAGATTGATTTTGAAGAAACATTTTCTCCAGTTGCAAGAATGGAAGTCATGAGGTTATTTATAGCATACCCATGCTTTAATAATTTTAAAGTCTATAAGATGGATGTAAATTCTACATTTTTTAATGGAGACCTAAAAGAAGAAGTCTACACAGAGCATAGAGAAGGATTTGAAAAACTAGGAAAATAAGAACAAGTGTATAGATTGAAGATGGAACTCTACGGCCTTAAACAAGCACCCAGAGCATGGTATGCAAGAATGGATAAGTACCTACTGCAAAAAGGATTCAAAAGAGGCATGTCTAACAAAAATATCTATCTTAGAATTGAAAAAGGGATTTTGTTAGTCACAATGGTCTACATGGATGACATCATATTTGGCTGCAACAATGATGACTCAAGTCATAAATTTACCCAAGAAATTTCAAAAGAGTTTGAAATGTCTATGATTGGAGAGATAAATTTATTCCTTGGACTTCAAATCACTCAATCACCGAAATGAATGTTTATTACTCAGTCCAAATACCTGAAAGAGATACTTAAAAAATTTGGAATGGATGAAAGTGCACCTATTAGCACTCCAATGACAACCAACTACAAACTCAACAAGAAATATTAGTCACCTTCTCTAGATTCAAATCTCTAAAAATATATGATTGGGAGCCTACTATACTTGACTGCATCCAGACCCGATATCATGCAGGCAGTATGAATGGGGGAAAGATTTCAACCATCTCCCAAGGAATCACATGTGATGGATTTCAAAAGAATATTTAGATATCTTAAGGGAACATCAGACTTTGGATTATGGTATCCAAGGAATAAAGGATTTGAACTAATTCACTACACAAATGTTGATTGAGATGGTAGTGTGGATGAAAAAACGAGCACTAGTGGAAATGCATTTTTCTTAGGGGAATGTATAGTCTCATGGTCAAGTAGAAAATAGTCATCAATTTCACTATCTACAATAGAGGCCGAATATATTGCAGTTGTTGAATGTTGCACTCAAATCTTATGGATGATACAAACATTGGAGGATATTAAAATTGAATGTAATCAACCGATACCTATCTATTGTGACAATACAAGTGCCATCAAAATCTCCAAGAATCCAGTCATACATGCAAAGACCAAACATATACCCATGAAGTATCATTTATTGAGAGATCAACTTAGTCACAAAAAGGTTAGATTGGAGTATGTTGGTTCAAAGGAGAATATAGAAGACATATTCACTAAACCCCTCCCTAAAGAAGCATTTGAACATTTAAGAAAAAATTTGGGAGAAATATCCATACAATAAAATAAAATCTCATGATGACATGGGGAGAAATGTTGACAGGGGCAACTGTAAAAAATAGAGGATGGAAAAAATTTCACCAAAACAAAATAAAAAATAAAAATAAAGTGTTGTTGACAAGGGGGGCAAGAAAAAAAATGACAAGTACTATCACTCAAAACAAAAGAAGGTTGAGCAATAAACAATTGGTGATGAACCTCATTATGGTATCAGAGACCTTAACATTGATGTCAAAGGGGGGTAAAAGAATGGTAACAAATTACTCATTGTTAGGGGAGCATTTTGTTTTATGATGTGTTGCCATCAATGTTGTTAAGCCCTAATATTGGCTCATTACCCTTAATTGGGGCATATTAGATTAGTAATGCTATTTTATTTATGTCGGCTTTAGGCCATTAGTTGTAATTTATATTAGTAATGTTATTTTATTTATGTCGGCTTTA
>ML805386.1:34521-55858 GCA_009831015.1 Picea engelmannii | reverse complement strand
TTCCTTGTCCTGGGGTGGAGCTCGGTCCCAGCTCGGGGGTGACCTACTGTTGAGCTGATGAACAGTGTGGTCTAAGGCTGGGAGGTTCGTGGAAGGCCTGCACTTGGTTGGTGATTTCTCCAGCTGATAAAAGATAAGTATTGAAATATGGTTTATTGCATTTGAACCTGACTGTGCTGTTTTGTATCATGTTTTCCGCTGTGTAAATGAATTAATGATAAATGCTATGGAACATTTAATTATAGAAGTACCCAGATATGTTTCACTCTGTATCTTTCATATGTTTAATTGTGTTTAAATGCATTTGCTTATAATTCCATGTAAGGAATGGTAAACTGTGAGGTTGGGAAACCTGGGTAGTGAAAGGTACACTACAAATTGGTATCAGAGAAATTGGTACACTACACGTTGACCTTAGTAGGACATGCGGTAGACATCAGAAGGAGAGTCGGGATTTTAGTTCATCGGAAGCTCGGAGTTTCTAGAGGCAGGGAACTCCTACATGAGTGAATCGCGATGTGTGATTTCCCGACTGAATCAGAGCCGTCCATCAGCAGAGGCACGTAGCAAGAGATCCTGCAGAGTCGGGGATCAGGGAGCTGAAAGTCCCATGCACATGATAACGAAAATCATGATATCTCGATACCCGATTTCCCGATGGAGCCACGGATCGTAATGGAGGACAGGTGTCAGAAGGACAATCCTTGTAGGGAGACAGCGCCAAGTGGCACCGGCATATCGCAAGCTCGGAGGTTCTTGGGTTAGAGCTGCAAAAATTTGCATGTAGAATTGCGAGATCGTGAGAAGCGATATCTTGGCAATCGCCGCAAGAGCAAGTCGGTTACAGGTGGCAGGCTGTCGCTAGTCCAGAGGATGTGTGCTCGTGTCTTCGTGAATGCCGAAACTCTGATGGGGGGTTTAAGCTACAGTCACATGGAGACTGGTCACATGGATCTTGTTCTAGCCGATAGAGGCTAGCTCCTAGGAGGAGGAGCTCATCGCACATCGGGATATCAGAGATCCCGGAGGCAAGGAGTTCATACATCTTGAACTCGCGAACCCCAAAACCCCAAAACCTCACCGCATACCTCCATCGCCTATCCCTGGCTGCCACGTCCCATCCCCGTATCATGCCAAATCACCCCTGCATGATCATCGTCCATTCACCACTCCATGTCAAGTCCTCCAGTCACCATGACGGCCTCCACGTCCACTCGCTAGTCCTACCATGATTTCTCCAAACAAGATCCAATGGAAAAATATGAAGGTTTCCATGTCCTGTAGGTACAGAGTCGGTCGGGACCTTCCCCAATCCAAATGAATCAATTATTGCAGTAGTTGATGGTGGTTGGACATCGTTTCCACCATAAATGGAAAGTCCATAAATGACTATAAGCTGGTCATTTCATCCACAGGTTCTCTGGAACGCGATTGCGTCTGACTGAAGTCCATGAACGTCCAGATATTGCAGGTGCAGTGAACACGTAGGCGTAATTCCATCAATGCAATGTCTCGAATTGTCTTCTAGGGGTTTTTCTCTAAGTATTTAGAGGAGATTTCTCACATTTTGTATCTATTGATGGTTGAGCAGATATCCCAGTTGTAAAGTTTTAATGAAGCACTATTGTTCTGGTCATATATGAGCTTTGGATACTTCTTGCCTTATGAATGTCAGTTTCTTTCATGTCTTTGTTTATATGTTAGAGCAGCTCGGAATTGGAAGATCCAGTCGAGCTGTAGATGTTATAGGATGATGTTGTAATGGATCACTGTAATAGTTACGGAGCCTCTAATCAGTTCTTGTGATTTCCCCAATCACTGAGTGACTTGAAATTGGAGGATCCAGTCAAGTCTTCTTTCAGTTTCTCGAAGCCCTGAACCAGAAGGATCCTGCATTTAGAGTTTTTCCTCTGCAAACTGCTGCAAGCCTGATGCGTATGGTCGTTTGTTCACCCTTCTTATTAAGTCTTCCACCTGTTCATCCTTAAATCAACCCACTGGAGGAAGTTGGGATTCCAGACCTCCTTCGTTCTTGACTTACCTGACTCAGTCCCTGAGTTAGGATGATACCTCATCGAGCCATTATCTCCATTTGATCACCCTTTAAAACAAATCATGACATTAAACTGATGGGTGTCGGGATCTGCTCCTGCAAGAAATCCAGGAGTGACTTCCGATGCTAACAGGTGGTATTTAGCTATGGTAAGGTAAAAAGTGAATTAAATCATGACAATCAAAATCTATTGACCCAATTGAAAACGTGACTAAACGATCTAAAAGGCATAATGGTTCATTGGCATTGTATTAATTAAAATAATATGATTAATATCTTATATTGAAAAGGCACATACTTATAATGAAGAGATACATTCCTATATTGAAGAGGTGCAATTCTTTAGTTGTACATGACCATTGGAAGACTATATAAACAAAAATTTGTGTTGAAAGAGGGAGGGTATTTGTGCTTGAAATCTAAAGATCTATAAAGGAGTCAGAGGCAAGAAATAAAATCAAGATATGCAGGATAATCCAAAGAAGATTATGAATATTTGAAGATTGAAGTACTTATCATTAAAATGGAGGTTGGGTGGTGCTAGGGAAAGTTGGATCCTGCAAACGAGGTTGTATCCTCCTTCTAGTTGAAGCTAGTAAACCAAGGTGTTGCAACATATTTTCAGTTATAGTTGAAGAAACTAGGGAGTTGGTGCTTCCCTCTAGTCGATGTTGGTAAAATCTAGGGGGTTGCATCCTCCTTCTAGTAGATGTTAGTAAAACAAGGAATTGGTATTTCCTTGAGTTGGAGATCATAAATTAAATGTAATATTTATTGAAAATAAAAAAGAACATTTGTGAAGTTGGATTTTCCATGTTTAAATTTTGTGTATTGTACCTTTTTTATCATTTTTTTTTGTTTTGATAAAATTAATAATTAAGTGGTTTAAAATTGTTAAAAAGGGATAATACCGATTCACCCCTCCCTCTCAGTATTAAAAAATATTCCAACACATTTACTCGCATGATGAGACTTATACCTTTGGTTTTGTAGCATTTGAAGACTATGATTTCATGATTTTAACATAAACTTGCATCTCTCAGTGAGTATAAGTGAAGGAGTTCTCTAGTTTTAGCAGAACTTCTACTCATCCTTTAGTTCAACAGTTCTTTTCCATTCATTTTCAAACATAAAAAAATATCTAGATATTCCACTACAGTGAACATCAGCCTTGATCACTCTTAGTATTTCAATGTTCTCTCGGTCCCAATGTATGCAATTTTCATATTTCTTTCTATGATCTCATCTTCAGCTACATCACTCTCAACATCATTTCAGCCTACATTAGCTTCGACAAACATCAGTCCATCTATGTCATTCAAAGCTTTCATGGAGGTAAAACTTGAGGTAAAATAGTGTGAGTCCTTGATTTATTAAAATTTTAAGAGAATGTCATGAAAAACCACTGAACATTATTTCATTCACTTATGTTTTGAAACCATCATTTCCACTTCCATATATTCTCATATTTTCCATACCATCTATTCAAAGTATACCCAAATGAAAAATAAAAAGCATATCTTGTTTTCAAGTATTCTTGTTTTTTGCCACACAAGAACCAATAGTGAGAAGAAAATGCCTTGTTGTTGCCCCACAAGAACGAACAACGGAAGAAGAGAACACACTTTGTCATAGAAGACGCATGAGGACATGTTGTGTATTCAGTTTGGGGGAGATAGGGGTTTCTTTGAACTCCATGGGATCTCACAGTGGAAAAATGGGATCAAGATGATAAGGACAACATGTTTATGGTAATTTCTCAATATTCACTCATTCACATGTTTTTAAATGTAGAAATTAAATTGATGATATCTTACAAACTGTGACAGGGTTTTCATGAAATTTGGAGGAGAGAAGCATTATAGCCAGATGAACAAACCCAATAAATTTATCACCAAAGCGTGCATTAGATGGATTTTATTTTTGATGTGTAGAAGCATTGGGATATCTTGCTGCACAGTTATAAGACCCTTGGTTCAAGTCATTCAACCAAAAAAACTCTTTAGATACCGGCCCTTTCCGCATCACCATCATGCAAGTGAAGTCTCACCCAAGGCATCTACTAGGGTTGCAGGAACCATTTTTTTGCAGGGATGAGGGGATGTGAGTCTATCAACATAACCATTAATACTTGTTCACCATGTACGCATTACCCTTATTTAACATCCTTTTATTAGTCAACCAACCCTATGTGGAGCTTCCATTAACTAGTAGTTCATTACATTTACCAAATCAATTGTGTGGCATTAACCCATCCAAGATTCATTCAGTTCTCTAAACCCTATTATGAAGAAATAGTATAACACATATTGCGATGTGACCAACCCAATGAATCATTCATTATTATTGTGCATCAATCATATGTTAAAAAAATCTATACTAATCATGGATAAGCATAACATCCATGAATAATCATATCAAAAAACACATGAGACATTGGATTTGAATGTGGTTCACCTAATCCTTAGGCTACATCCACAATGATTGGCTTCTATATTAGTCTTCATGCAATAATCACCTCAGGATTGTGCACTGTTCTTACAAAAGATACAACATTCCCAAACCTTTCTGGCCACTCTGTAGTGTGAGCCTATCTCTACAACTTTCCCAAACCCTCAAACACAACTCTCTTCATCACTCATGAAAAACCTAATCTCTTACTCTCAATAATAGCAGCCTAATATTCATTGATCTTTTACATATTTATACATAGAATTAGGTCTAAAAACCCTAATAACAACTTATCCCAAAAACCCTAATGGGTCATAGCCATTTTTCCTACTTTTACGTCGATTTGCTACTTTTCTTTCTTTTGTGTTGAATTGCTACATTTCCTGCTTTTGCACTGAAATACTACTTTTCTTGCCTTTTCATTGCAAAATGCACCCTTGCTGCATGCTTTGGTCTTCCCTTCTACTCTTTCCTCTGCTATGGAACAACTCCTAAAACTTAGTCAATCTCATCCAAAATTTCATGACCAGCAGACCCCCAACACTCACCTATGTCTTGTCCTAAGCCGCTTAATTCTTTTTCAACTTCTCCTTGAATTTTTCAAAAATATCCTTTGTCGTATGGATCTTCTCCTTGACCTTTGTTTCATTCAATAAAATTGTTTATACTAATTATGTAGTGATATGAGTCTATCACTTCTCTTCATCTTGTTCCAATGCTTGTTTAATACTATGTTGCGCTTTTGTTATTTCCTCTGCAACTTTTAATGCTTCTTCTTGCAATATCTATATCTATTGCATGAAATCTTGTTGCTCAACCCTCAACTAGTTCATCTTAGCATATAGCTTCTTAATCTCTTTCATTTTCATCATATTCTCAAATGATGGAAAACTGTTGATGGTTTTCTTAATCTTTTGGGCCTTCCCCTGCACAGTTTGTATATTTTATTCAATACTCTGTAATTTGACATCCTTCAACAACTAATTCCATACTTCTGTGTTTTCAATGTACAACTTATCACATTATGCCTCCAAATTCTTGATACTTTCCACTGTGATGCTTACTTCTTCTCCCTTTGGTATCTTTATTTTAGGGGTGTGATGGGTGTCATTCATGTTTCTAACTAAACATTTTTTGTTCAGAATCCTTGGATGGATTCATTGATATTCACTACCTGATATTCCAATGGAGTACCCACCTCCATTGGTACCTTCAGAATATCTTTGCAAACCTTGTCAAATTATTTCTTCACATGTTCTACCTTCTGCGCAACTGCATCCCTTTCCCGTTTAACTCTACTGTAATCAATTTGCATGCTTGCAATATCTGTTGTGGCCTTATCCAATTCATCATATGTTTTTCATGCGCTTAGGTTCAATTCTTTCGCTATTATCTCTTGTAATCCCTACAACATTTCTCCCAATATCTGTGATAAGACTAAATCAAAGTGACTTATTGTGCATGATTTCTCATGCATTTCCACTAATGGGAACACAATCATCATTGGTGCCAACTTAACTCTTATGCGCTCCCACATTACCTATAATTCATGAGGGATTGCAAGTACTTATTCTTTTGGCCTTTCTATGCTTGTTGTTGGTCCTTCGGTTGTTTTTTTCTAAGTTGCTATCCTGGTTGCTTCCATCAACTGGAGCAATGGAGTCATTTCTTCATGCATCGTTTTGTTCAGTCCTTCATACTTCTCTATCATGATTTGAAACACATTTTCGATGATCTCCTTAAATTTATCCCCAAACCTATCAAAGTTATCTTCTGTCAGTGTGAGTGGACTCGTTTCTAGCTACTTTTTGCTTCTTTTGATCCGACATTGATTTCCCCTTCTTTGTCTCTACATATTTCCTCTTCTTTCTTGCGCCATTTTTTGGGCTTGGTACTTCCTCAATCCAATGGGACCTTACAGTCTCTAGACACTATCTCAATCTTGGATAATTAGTTTTATGTCCTCCTCTATTATTCATTACTTTGCCTAGACCCATTCCTCTCTCAGATACTTCTTTTCTTGTATGTACATATGACGATGGTCCACCATGAACCAAACAATCGGTTTGGAATTGTCTACAGGTTGTGGTGAAATTCGTGGTGTATCCTGGATACACTACCTAATCATTTCCTTATATAGATAGAATTCAATAGTTTTTTCGATTTTTCATCACTTGTATGTCATGTACCACAAGTTTTGATACTTGGTGGCCAATCACGACTTGCCTCTCATACCCATAAACTACACATCCTTTGGTTCTTTCCATGTTGTTGATGTGATTAGAAGTAATAACTGTGAATAGTGGAATTCCATTCCTTTATCCTATGCTTTCGTGCAGTCTATCAGGAACTGGTTAAGTAAATACAACACCCAACTCATCATTACCCCTTCTACACATTTCTTAGACAAAACTATCAAGTTTACATGCACTTGGTCTTCCTGCACTTTCACAGAAATTTGCACACCAACGCTTGCGTCACAAATAGTATTGTTGGGTCACATATACTTGGAACATCCAAACTGCGCACACCTGTAACTGTGTGTAATTTCTCCTTCATGGCCTTTGACAGAGCCTTCGCATGCTTTCTATCTATGAACAACAATGTAGGATATTTCCCTAGTGTTGGTAATCACGTGATCCACACAATCAGATCCGTGTCTATAGAAATCATCCTATCTAAACATAAGTAGCTAACATGCACACAACTTAATAACATATTTACGCATGCATTGACCTCCTATCTCCTTCCAAAGTGCATAATGTCAAATATATTCAATAGGCCCACTCACTCCAACCCTCTGGCCCATACCTATGGCTCATCTAGGAGCAAGTACATCTTTGCATCGATTTTCATCTCCAAGTATTTGTTCAGTGCAATTTTGGGGAACTTCGGTGTATCTTTGATATCATGGTTTGCATATTTCAGCTATGACACCTTACCTAGCATATCCTCATCAATTATTACCCTAGTTTGTATTTCTGGCATCACCAATTCATTCCTGACCTCCTTCCTTAACTTAACTAGTTTGGAATCATCCTTCCTCGGTGGAATGTAGTCCCTTAGAAACCTCAACTTCGATGAGGATTCTCCTGGAGTGTCCTCAACTAATGGTAGTGTTGTTACTACTCCAGTTCATGCTCTCTTCTGTTTCGATGTTGTTTCCTTTGGAGGTTCCATATCTGAAATATTGTTACATGTGACAATTTCTTTATCTCTGTGGTGTTTCTCCGGGCTCTGCAACACTTCTCTCATATCTCTCAAATCCATGCAAACTCCAAATGACAATAATGTTGGCTCGTCGACCCCTTAGGGTGTTTTTTCCCCTTCGACAACTATCCATTCACCTTGGTGCCTAAATTGATTTTCTAATCAACTAGTGTTGTGTAATCAATACCGACTTTAACACTACATTAATTTCAAATCCTTCACCTGATTGTTTCCTCGATCTGTCAGTCTGTCACGATCTCCGATGGATATTTCCATTTATGAATACACATTTCCATAATGTCTCATCATTACTACATTTTAACCATCATTTCTGCTATTTAATTCCTTTAACTATCTTTCTACTTCTTCTTTTGTTCATTTTTTTAGGCTTATTCGTTCATTCACCGGACAATCTTTTCTTTTGCATGCAATTCACTTCCTTTGGGTGATCTTTTATCAGTGGATAACTCACTTCTTCTGTGCACTTACTCTTGTTGTATATGTATCTTGCTTCCTCTTCATTCGCATCCACGACATTCTCCTATTTATTTCTTTCTTTGAACTGTCTTAAATTCTCAACCCTTGACTGACTCTTCAACTTTCTGTTTCTTGCCTTCACCTACTTTCTTATTATTATATTTCATTTTTTTTATTTAATTTTTCTTTTTTCACTTTTTTTTTCTTTTTACTATGATACACTACTATGGTACATAGGTTCCTATAGAGGTCAAACTAGTGCGTGAACGATCATCAGTCCCTATAAATTTTGAGTCGACTCCCTTTCACCAGCCCCCCTAAGACTTCACCATTCAACATTTCTAGTCACACAACACATGCTTTTGTCACATACTTGATCGCATATGGACCTAACCAATGCATCCTAAACTTCCTTGGGTGTTGCATGAACTTGTTGTTGTATAGAAACACTAAGTCTCTCACTTGTAATTTTTTTTGTTTAATATTCCTATCATGCCATGCTTTTTCTCTTTCCTTCTATACTTGTTGATGGAATCCTGCAACAAATCATCCTTCCTTGAGCTATAACAACTATTATAATATTTCTTCTACTATGCCAGAGTCTTAAATATCAGAAATCATTGCAATGCATAAGCTTGACACAATAAATTCCATTGGCATTACTTCTTCTTTCCCATATACCAACCTAAAAGGTGTCCATCCTATCAACTTTTTTCTTTTAGTCCTTTATGCCCATAATGTTGTAGGGATCCTCAAATCCCATTCATCCCTTTATACATTCCAGATCTTTGTCAGAGAATTCTCTAATATTTTATTGAAGGCTTGTACTATCCCATTTTCCTGAGGGTGATACAATGTACTCCTTTGATGGTGAATTTGAAATTCCCCAGTCAATGCTGCAATCATCTTATTCAATAAGTGTTTCCCTTTATCACTTAGTAAAATGTGTGGGAATCCAAATCTTGTAACAACATTCTCAAACAAAAATCGTGTAACAATATCCACATTGCAGTATTTGACCAATGTTGCTTCTTCCCATCTGTTCAAACACTCTGTTGCAGTGATTATATACCTAGCTCTTGATCTCCTGGATCGTTGGTTTATCGGTCCAACAAATTCTATTTCCCATTTATCAAAATATTGCAGTGTAACCTATGAATGCAAGGGAATCTCATCCTTTTTGGATGGATTTTCAACCCTTTGACAAACATCACATGCATGGAGATATTTTCTATCATCCTTGTGGAGTGTGGGCCACCAGAGCCCTACACACAAAATCTTTTTCACTGTCGCTTTACCTGCTTAGTGTCCTCCTACAATACCTTCATGTGCTTCTAATAATATCAGTGGCATTTCATGATCTAACACACATCGTCTTAATATCTCATATGCACCTAACTTATATAAGTTTCCTACAATTAGTTTATATTCTGCTTCCTTAACCACTAACTATTTATTTTGTTCCACTGTCATGTCCAATGGAGCCATCCTGCACTTAAGAATTGTACAATGTTTGTGAAGTAGTATTCCACCATTTGAACTGCAAATAAATGTGCATTCGGTAAACTGTCATCTAGATTCCCTACATCTTCTCCTGATAGAATTTGCAATAAATTATCTAGTTATGAATTTAATTTTCCTAGCTTAACGATGACTTCAAATTCATATTCTTGGATTAAAAGTAACCATCTGCAAATTATCCCCCCCAACACTGGATTTTTCACTAAGTATGTTAGTGTAGAATGGTCTGTATACATCTTGAAATGTGAAACTAGCAAATAATGTCTAAACTTTTGCAATGCATACACTGTTTCCAATCCCTCTCATTCTGTCATAGTGTAGTTATTTTTTGTTGTTGACAACTTCCTGCTTGTAAATGCAATTGGGTGGTCTAACTCTCCTTCTCTTTGCTAAGATAATATTGTGCTTAAATATATGGATGACGCATCCACATGAACACAAAATTCCTTCTTCTAGTCTGGGAATATCAAAATTGGAGCAGCCACTAACTTATTCTTTAATGTATCCAACCCTTTTTGGCAGTCCTCATTCCATTGGAATTTAGCTTCTTTATTCAACAACTTCTCCATGGGTATTGTAATCTGTGCATATCCTTTAATGAACTTTCTATAGTATCCTATATGGCCCAATGTTTCTCTTAAATACCATACCAATGTAGGTGGTGGTAAGTCTATAATCACTGCAATCTTGGAAGGATCCACTAGTAAGCCTTACTTACATACCACATGGCCCAACAAAATTCCAAAAGGTGCACAAAAAATACATTTTTTCAAATTCAATGAAATCTGACATTGTCTAGTACACCTATCCAACATTAATATCAGTACTTCTATATGATATTTTAATAGAATAAACATAATTCAATCATCTAAATAAACTTCAAGGAAATTATGGATAAATTCCTTAAAGGATTTGAAAACTACTCTCGAAAAACTTGCAGGTGCATTCTTCAGCCCAAAAGGTGTCACTGTGTACTAGTAGCTTTCCCATTCTATTGCAAAGGTAGTCTTATGTCTCTCTTCCTATGAAATATTTATATGGTGATATACTGAGAATCCATATGTGAAATAGTAGGCCTCATGCCCCCCTACATTCTCTAACACTTCATCTATAAAAGGTGTTGGAAATGGATCGTGCAGACATGAATCATTTAGCTTTCTTAGGTCCAAATTTTTTTTGATTCCCTCTAGTTTCTTATCTTGTAATACATTGGAATTATCCATTATGATTCTACTATTGGTTCAATGATTCTTTCTTCTAACAATCGGTCTATATCTACCTTTACCTTCTCTTTATACTTTGGGTCCAATCTATAGGATCTCTGTCTTACTAACTTAGCATCTGATTTCAAAGGGATATTCATTTCTCTGAAATCACCAACTATCCCTTTCATTTCTGAAAACATGGTTGGGAATAGGTCTTGATGCTCATGTAGTAAGTCTGCAATCTTTTCCACAGTTTCATGATTCTAGTAGTCTCCTATCTGTGCAAACTTTGGGTTCTCTTTTGTACCAATATTCACCTTATGCATCCCTAATGGTTTTTCATATGCATCATATCCAAGATATGGACCTTGTACTGAACATTCCCCCTTAGTTTAAATTATTTTCATATGTCTTGGATCTTCCTTGTCGTGATAATCTTTGGAAACATTATAACATTCCAGTATTTCATGAACTGTCATAGAATATCTATGTGCACTACACACAAGTACTACAATATTAGCCCTTCTACTGAAAAAATATTGTTTCTAATGACCTGCAAGGTTGCATCAACTAATGGCGATTCATTTTCAAAAGTAAATTTTATCTTAAAAACTTGAGTTAGCTCGTCCCAGTTCGTTGTTTCTTTGTGCATTTCTAGTTCCGGGTACTAGTTCTTTGGGATTGCATCCAATGTATGTATGAACCTATGCACCCATTCCTTATGTGGTATCGAACTCCAGATATTTTTGTGCTACGCAATATGATCTGTCGGGTCACTTACTCCAGTATATTTATGTGCAATATACTCAACCTCAGTACCAAATCTAACTTGAATTAATATTTTACACAATTGCTAGTCTTTTATTCCTTCTTTATGTGAAGTGCACGATAATGCGAGAGTGGCCTTAAAAACAATATCTAATGCCAACAAACTTTGTTTTTCTGGTATCTGCAACTCAAATTCCTTTACAAAAGAAATAATGTTAGTCAAACCATCATACTTGGGTGGATCACATAACTCCGTTCCAATCCAATGCAATGATCGAGTAATGCATGCACACCATTTAGTTGATAGTTCATGCATCTTTTGTTGAGAGTATTCCAAACCTTCCTCTAAATCCAACACACATGAGATAATGCTTCTTCAACTTAGGGCGCACAATGATCAAGTAATGTGGGCACACCATCTGGTTGATACTTCACGGATCCTTTATTGCCAGTGTTCCAAAACTTCCTCTGAAAATGACACACATGAGCTAATGTTTCTCCAAATTAGGGAATCATCTGCAATCAAATTAACGTAGTCATCCATTCGTGCAGTCATATTATACAGGTTCAATTTCATTCCCCTTAGCTGGTTATATATACCTCTTTCCTTCTTTCAGATACAATGGTGTGACAACCATCAAGTCCCCTACTTCAAAGATCATTTCCCTTTTTTATTTATATTAATAATGGTATGGTTTTCAAAGGCCCATTCAAGCCCCGTTAGCATTGGATATGGCTAACTATCATCCACGATATCAATGAATTTGAAATATTCTATACTATACACCCCATCTATATTCATAGGTACCCTTATCAATCGACTAATTGGTACTATCTTGGGTTGGTTTTCCAATATTAACTGGATGAGAGACCAAATTAACTTCAACTTCCCCATCATTTCCCATGTTTTCTTCGGTAAAACATTTACATCAGAACCCAAGTATAAAATGACATTTCCCATGTCATACTCCCCAATCTACACACTTAGTCTAAACTCTCTGCTTGTCCTCTATTTGCACGGTACCTGATTCACTACCCTCTATGCGGTAGGAACTTCCCTTTATTGCACACAATGATCAATCATTCCAAATAATGCATTCAATAAAGTTTCATATTTCATTAATTCTAAACAACTTTTCAGAAATTATTTCAAAGCACTTACCTATTGAAGCAGCCTTTCTAGTATAGTATGATCATAGACCGAAGGCATGTCAACCACAGGAGGTGAATATGATGTTGATGCTATCCAATTCGGTCCTAATACCTCCTTCCTTGTTTGTTGATATGTCTCTTTTTCCTTTTGTGGGTCAAATGTTGGCATAGGTCTTTCTTATTTCCTCACCCATTGTTCCATTTGCATCCCTTTATTCGTCGCATCAGCCCCTGTCCTAGCTCCTTGTTATAGAAAAATTTTCTTCACCCCATGCAAATTTCTTGGATGCCATTTCCATTTCCCTATGTAGACTTGAAGCCCCCTTTTATACCTTCTAGAGCCAAAAAAAAAAAAATTCCACATATACGCACCCTATCAGTTAGACAACAAGCATATACCTAGGTTGCTCCACTACATCTCGCATACATCGAGTTTGCTGCTCAAAATTTAAAATTATGTTGGGCTTCCATTCCATGTCACGAGATCCATAATCCTTGACCTTCCATATACTAGAAACGCTCTGACTCGGCCCTTCAGTTCCATTTGAAAAATATAAATTGAGACATATCCAAGCCTTCAGAGAGGGAAATCAACTTTGAGATAAAGACACTATGGAGAAAATTCACTTCATATTGAGTCTGTAAACCTGTATCCTTGAAAGTCTAAACTTCTTGTTCAACCCCCAAGCTCTTCCTTATTTGTGATGGAGAACCTCATTGCCTCCTTTATATGAGCTTTCCTTTGGTGGGCGATTAAAGTGGTGGAGGCCCAGCTCGAGGGACTTAGTTTCTTGATTCCAATATGTGCCGGTACAAAATTTTGTCACATATATACTTCTGTTGATTATTTTAATAGAAATACTCTTTTCTCGTCTAATTGATATCTTGCAAATATTTGAATTATTATTCCATGGTCATATTTGTCATGAATGTTAATGGATTATGCTAATCTATATGATAACACTATATATCGTCACCATATGCTTGTGTATCTTGGTTGTTGAGGACAAGTTGCAGGTATAAATCTTTGAGTTGTGTGGTCAACGATGGTCTTCATCAAACATCTAAATGAGGTAGGCTCTTGGCCTTGTCTTGTTAGCATTTCATTTATATAGCATACTTGGGATTAGAGTTGATTTCTACATGTCATTCTGTCATTTGTGGTTTACCCCATGCCATAGAGATATTTTCCTCGTAACATAATTTTCGACCATACTGGGGATGTTCTTATTTTTTGGGGTTTGGAGTGTGTTCTCCTTTATTTTCTCTTTGTTATCCTGAGTTTCCTTGTCACCTGATTGCTTGACAATCTATTTTTACTTTTCATCTGAGTTTCTTGGCTTAACCCTTGCCTTGTCAGTGTTTTACTATATATACATGGTTTTTCCCTTGACAAATGCGTACACACGTGAGCTATCCTTTTGTAGGGTGCGTACATACACGAATTGTTCTCAAACAATCGTGTACATCATCTCTTTAATCTTGATGGATGAGTTTGGTTAGTTGCTGAGTCTTCTTGGGTCTCTGTCCTGACTGTTAAGTGATTAAAGAGTGATAGGAAACCTTCCTATTGTTGAATTTTCGGGAAATATTCTTTCTTATCAATTTTTTCATTGGTTGTCCTTGCACCTTGGTTTGAGTGTTTTCTTCTTGGTATCCTTCTTGGCGTGTCTCTTTTTTCTTGGAGTAGGGTCTGTATGTGAGGCTTCTATTCAATCCTTACATTTTCTTTTCTTTATATCAAAAATACAAAAACATTTTCTCATTTTTCATTATGGAATTTTCTCTTTTGGTTACTTTTCATTGATTTTGACACATGTGGAGAGATTGCATTGAAAGTTGCATATAGAAGCATACCATCTCTTTAGAATTCAAGATTAGTACTTAGCAGTGTTTTTATTCGCTTCTTTCATATGTTGAGTCATAATACCATCAGTTTCATGACCACACCTCTTGAGTAAATAGAATCCATTAAAAGTAACGTTGATTAACTAAAATTCATTAGAAACGATTTTATTTTTCAGGGTACATAAACAAGTATAGGACATAGGTCCTTGGAATAGGATTTTGCGAGTAAAATTCTCCAAGGCTATTAAAATAAACATATGTGTCTGACCAGGGAGTGGTGAAACCCATTGTGTCATTAGTGATGTTAGGAGGCTCCACTCACATTGGATTTAAGCACGAGGTTTCATGAATTTGGTTGCATAGATAGCCCTCTAATACCTTCTTAGTGTTAGAGATATTTATGGGGTTCTATTTGTATTTGGGGGTATTTCTAGTACCTTTACCTCCATGAGAGGCAGTTCTTTCAATATTTTGGGCTTTGTTACCCTACCCATATGGTGGACTAGACTTATGACTATTCACCTGCGCATTGGTTATATTGTGGTGACTCTAGTTGCTTGAAATAGGTAGCCACGTTGCCTTATATTTTGAAGGATGTCTCTACATCTAGAGTAACATCTGAAGAAGAAGATATTTTCAAAGCCCAACAATTGGACCTCATATATGCTCAATCTAGGATGTTGTATGGAATTCTTCCTGACACATTGCGGTCGAACTATGACCTAGACAAAATCCTAGGCCTCATGTTGATGGCATCATAGGCTCCACAAATGATAAATCTACAGATTTTGTGATGAACCAGTTGAAAGATTTGTCTCTAAGCCAACCTATAGCAGGACAAGCTTCAACTTCGTCCTCCACTCCCACTCAATCGACATATGTGCATTCTGTACAGTCATTGACCAACCCAAATGGTAACCAACAACTAGGAGGGAATAGAAAGAAAGGACGATGTAATAATCGTAAGGGTGGGAAAAACAATAACAAAGTCAAGAATGACATTAGCAATGATAGATCGAATAATAATGTTGGTGAGGGAAAGAAAGAAAAATGGAAGGTGAAGTTTCCTTGTAAAATTTGTAAAGATGATCACCTTACCCACTTATGCCCCAAAATCGAGGAAGCCTCAAGGCTCTTATCACAACTGCCTGTTGTGCTGACAAATTTGTTTCCACATAATAAACACATGGACTCGAGGGCCCCCAACACCAAAAATGCACTGAGTGAGATTCAAAACCCCTCAGCACATGAAGGTGGCCATCTATGTGTCAATATGGTCAAGTCTCATATTGATGTAGCCACTTGATCTCATGATTACAGTTCTTCATAGACTGTTGTAGTTCCAATGTCTCCTCCTCCTCTGGAAACTCCCTTGCAAATAAAAAAGATGGAACCTCTGCCTTGTATTCTGAAAGGAGTAATAAAATGATCTACCCACAATCCTAATGCCAGAGCTGCCCAAAATTATTTGATTGTCGAATATACGGGTCAAACCCCTTGTGCTATGTCAACTTTGGAGGTGCTCCAGACATGTACTTCACAGAGGAGCACCTTGTTATCTGCTTTAGGAGATCTAAACCTGTGTGGATCGAAGATTATTAAGTTTGATAGAACGGATGTTGGGCCTCACTTAACTTACCACGTAGCCTTTCAAATCCATGTGGAGTATACAAAAATTACCATCAAACACACTGTAACTGATGAAGGTGTTGTGACATGTGTGATGTCCCTAACCTATTGGAAATCCATTGGATCTCTGACTCTATCCCAATCTATGACAATGTTGACCTCTTTTGATGGGTGTTCATTCTGACCCAACATAATTCTTCCCTCTTTTTTGGTCCGTTGAGGTGGAAATACAGTGGAGGTTGATGTCGAGGTAGTTGATACGCCTCTCGGCTATAATTTGCTAGTAGGGAATAATTGGACTTATGTCATGAAAACAATCATGTCATCCATTTTCCAGACTTTATGTTTTCCTCATAAAGGGAAAATAATGACGATTGATCAATTTTCCTTTGCGCACACTAGTCCTAATGCATCAGTTGGACCTTTGGTCCCGGTGATCGACAATTCTTAGCAAGAAACTGAGGATGTTGGTGTTAGAATGTATTCCTCTCTCATGGGTAGCTTTGATTTTGTGGCACCAATTCATCATATTCATGTCATTACCAGTGAGTCTTCGATGTCTATGAGGTTTGTTCCTTTCCTAATTCATATTTCAATGACCCTTGGACCCTACCTTCCCCGAATATGTCATATGAAGGTCAATCGCACATTGGGATGGAAATGTCACTGTCAACGACATAAATTGCAAATCAATATGTTCTTAACACTACTGTTGACCCAGATATTTTCTCCTCACAGATGGATGAGGAGGATCCTATTATAGAGCCCATTTGGGCCATCCAATCTTCTTGTTTGCATGATTTCCTCAATGATACTTTACCCTCATATGAATCCATCTTAGAGGCCATGTAGGGTCCCAATAGGCCTTGGGACGATATGCATCATCGCTCCTATTTCCTCCTAGAGCTTGTTAGGATCGAACAATATGACTTTAGATCTACCTTGAGTGAGATGGTTGGTAATGTTGTGGTTCCGCTAGATACACATGGTATTTATGTTGAAGGAAACATGGTGAATATTTCACCTACTTTCATGATCGACATCTCTTGAGTTCTTGGAAAATTGAGAACGTATATATCGGTGCAGATTGTTTGCCTGAAGAAATTCAGATCTACATTGATCTCTTCAAATAATTTTGTGATGTATTCACTTGGTAGTATGAAGAGAGACCAGGGATCGACCCAAGCATTGTTTAACATGATATCAAGACTTATCCAAATGCTAGACATGTTCGACAACATTTTAGAGTTGTTAATCGTAGGAAGGCCCCTGCTATTAAGGAAGAGGTAGAGAAGCTACTTAATGTTGGTTTCATCTACCCAGTTCCCTTGATTGAATGGGTTTCCAAACCCATTCCTGTGAATAAAAAAAAAGGAACCATCCGCATATGTATGGATTTCCGAGACTTGAACAAGGCTTGTCCTAAAGATAACTTCCCTACTCCTTTCATTAACTAGATTCTTGATGAGTGTGGAGGAAGAAAAATTGTTTCTCTTATGGATGAATTTTCAAGGAATAATCAAACTAAAATCAAACTCAAGGACCAACATAAGACAATGTTTATTTGTCCTTGGGGTACTTTTTCATACCGGAAAATGCCTTTCGACCATAAAAATGCTGGAGCGACCTTCCAAAATGCCATGACCTTTTTTTTTCACGATATCAATCATATTGTCAAAGCTTACCTCGATGATCTCGCTGCTCACTCTCACAAGAGAGTAGATCACTCCACTCACCTTCGATTAGTATTTGAGAGATTGTGTTACTATCACATCTAATTGAACCCTCACAAGTGCATATTTTGTGTTAGGTTTGGCCAACTTTTAGGATTCTTAGTATATGAGCATGGGATCATGGTAGATCCTATGAAGTTTGAGGAAATACTTTGATTTCCTCCCCCGCACAACATTCGAAAATTTCAAGGTTTACAGAGGAAGGATAATTTATTGCGTCGGTTCATAGTGAACTATGCAAATTTAACTAAGGGTTTCATGAATATTTTGACCAAGCATACTCCATTTATATGTGATGAGTGAGCCCAGGAATGATTTGATTCTCTTAAGAAATATTTGGTATAGACACCTCTGTTGAAGCCTCCAAACTATAGTAGAGACTATTTTATTTATATCGTCATGTCTGAAGGGATGGTTGGTATGGTTCTAGTTCAAGAAGACAATGAGCTGCATGAGCACATTGTCTACTATATTAGTTGAAACTTGGTCGGTCTTGAACTCAAATACTTTCACGTAGAGAAACTAGCCTTGGTCGTTGTGCATGCAGTTCAAAGATTACGAAATTATATATTACTTTTCAAAACTATCATAGTTGCAGATATCAATCCATTCAATACATCCTGACCAAGCGTATCATAGGGGGGAAATACAATAAATGTATTGTTATTTTTCAAGAATTTTATCTCAATTTTGCTTCGGTGAAGTCTAAAAAGTTGCTAGTTTTTTCAAATTTGATATTAGACTTCCCTCGACTAAATGAGGACAGTTTTCATGAAGATTCATTCATAGATGAACATATCTTCCTTATCTCATCTTCGGACCCCAGGTATGGAGACATTCTAATTTAGCTTCAAACCTTGAAGCTATCCCAACATCTGTCGAAAGACGATCGACGACATATACGTCATAGGGATAAAAATTACCTTATCATTGGTGACACTTTGTATCATCAAGGAGTAGATAATGCTTTACATCATTGCTTGACTCATGAGGAAGTTGAGTCTATTCTCAATGATTATCACAGTGAGGCTTGTGGTGGTCATTTATCAGGGCTTACAACAACCCAAAAAATATTATGAGCCGATTATTTTTGCCGTCAATTTTTAAATATTGTGTTGAATAGGTCAAGAGGTGTCACCCTTGCCAGGTGTTCACTTGGAAAATGCGCTCACACCTATCCCCTCTTCACCCATTCATCATCGCCGGTCCCTTCACCAAGTGGGGGGTATATTTTATGTACTGTCACCCAGCCTCATCTAGGGGGAATCCACATATCATTTTGGTCGTGGAATACTTCACTAAATGGGAAGAGGCCATGCCTACCATTAAATATGATGGTAAGACTGCAACATTATTCGTATTCAACCAAATTATATCATAGTTTGGAATCCCAAAAGAGATTGTCAATGATCATGGAAATCACTTTTAGAATGAAATGATGAAAGATTTAGTATCAAAACTGGGGTTTAAGCATGGTCATTCTTCCCCTTATTATCCCCAAGAAAATGGAAAAGTAGAGGTGATGAATAAATATCTCAAGACCATCTTGCAAAAAACTGTTAGCTAGAGTAAGTCTGACTGGCACCTGATGCTTTACCCTTCACTTTGGGAATATCGAACCTTGGTAAAGACTTCCACTGATTTTTCTCCTTTTTAGTTAGTACATGGCATGGAGTCAATTCTTCTGATTGAATGCAAAATCCCTTCCCTCAATTTTGAAATTGAGCTCCTTCTTGACACATCCGATTTTGAAGAATGCATTATGCACCTAGAGCATCTCAATGAGAAGTGTTGATATTCCTCTACAACCATCGAAGTGAATAAACAACATGTTAAGGTTTATTATTATAGGTTTGTCTATCTTTGACAATACATTGAGGGTGACTTGGTTCTCCTGTATGACCATGCCAAAGAACGGTTGGGGGTAGGTAATTTCCACCCCATGTGGAACATTCCTTATATTGTGCGACATGTATTAAAGAAAGGAGATCATGAATTGGAATATTATAAATGGAATATGATGGATGAGCCTAGAAATGGGCTCTACCTTAAAAGGTATTACGCGTAAGCCCACTAGCTTGGGCGTGACCTTCTTTATACTAGTGTATCTTAGTATATATATATCTTTTCCTTTGTGTCATCGGCTTTCTTATAAAGTTTTCCCTTGGTTGGAAGATGTCAATGGAATCTTCAGTTTACTTAGGATTCGCGGACAATTCTAGTCATCATACACAAAATATGGCTTCCGCTGCTTGGGCCATTTACTCACCCAAGGGCCAACTGGTGTCTTCAGGTGGCATTCGTCTGAAGCCATCAACGAATAATGTGGCTAAGTATAGCGATGTTATAGAACTATTACGTGATACCATTTCACATGGTGTTCAGTCTTTAGATGTCCTCTTGGACTCCCAGTTAGTTGTATTTTAGTTTAATGACAGTTACCGTGTGCGGGACCCTACTCTACTCCGATAATTCCTACGGGTACGAATTTTGGAATGATACTTTGATTTTATTACTTATAATCACATGACTAGAAGTTCTAATCATGTATATGTTGCATATGCTAATTATATTTTATATTGGCATTTGTCACATAACTAATAAAATAAAATGCATTCATGCATGTACAAATTGTAACATATATAAGTAAATACGAACACCAATTTTTTTTATATTTCATCTTTTCAAAAAATTGTTGGGTATGTGTTATATTCTTTGCACGAGTAGTAGTGTCTGAGCGCCTGCCCCAGGCGCACAGGGGGGTTAGAGGGGGGGTGCACCACCCCCGATTTTTTTTTTTTCGGGCCGACATATTTTCATCGGGCCGACATATTTCCGGGACGACATATTTCTGGGATGACATATTACCGGGACGACATATTTCTGGGACCACATGATATTAGGTGGTTTTTCGGCACATGGTTTTTTGTCGATGGTTTTCTATTTCCGGTTAAGAAATTAGGGTTTTGGACTAATCCAAGTCATTGGGTTAGGGTTTTGGATGCCGCTAGATCCTGTATGTATATTGTATTGTAAACAATGTAACACAATGTATGAATATAATATATGTTGGTTTTCTCGGTTTGGGTTTCCAGGTGAAAAATCTTTGTGTAATGTTTGTATTTGCCATTGTATCTTTTCTGAATCAGTTTGCAGTAGATATTGTACAAGGTTATAATTTACATTTGGTATCAGAGATTTATTGGCTTCAGGGGGACGCCTTTGTCGTCAAGGGTTTGGCTCAGGACTGTGATAAGCCTTGTTACAGTGGGAGATCTGCGGTATTGTTT
>ML805386.1:5215-27062 GCA_009831015.1 Picea engelmannii | reverse complement strand
AAGTCCTTTCCCTTGAGTGGTCGACTTTCAAAAGCCAAGGGCCTTCCTTCTTGCATTAGGACAACACCAATTCCATTTCCCGAGGCATCACATTCCACAATAAAGGTTTTTGTGAAGTCTGGAGTGGTCAAGACAGGAGCTTTTCACATCACCTCTTTAGTTTGTTCAAAATCTTTAGTTACCTCTAGAGTCCATGAAAATGCATCCTTCTTAGTTAGTGTCATTAAAGGTGTTGCTATTCTTCCATAGTGCCGAAAAAACTTGTGGTAGTAACCTATCAAACCCAAAATTCCTCTAAGATTCTTCAATGTTTTGGGAATTGGCCAATCCATCATGGCCTTAATATTGTTAGGGTCTACCTTGACACCTTCATGAGACACAATATGACCCAAATACTCTACCTCCTTCACTGCAAAGAAAAATTTGGATGGTTTGGAATATAGTTGTTTCTCCTTTAGTAGTTGTAGCACCTTGTCAACATGTCGCACATGATCCTCCCAAGAATTGCTATAGATTAGTATATCATCAGAAAATACTAACACAAATTTTAGAAGGAAGGTATTGAAAATGGTATTCATCAACCCTTGGAATGTGGAAGGTGCATTTGTAAGGCCAAAAGGCATGACCAAAAATTCATAATGGCCTTCATGAATTCAGAATGTTGTTTTTGGGATATCTTCTTCCTTCATTCTAATTTGATGATACCTTGAACGAAGATCCAATTTTGTGAAATAGATTTCTCCATGTAGTTCATCTAACAATTCATCAATGACGAGAATAGGAAACTTATCTTTAATAGTGATCTTGTTGAGGTCTCTATAATCTGGACACATGTGCCATGAGCTATCTTTCTTGAATACCATTACCACTAGTGCAGAGTAAGAACTTTGGCTAGGGATAATAATGTCAGCCTCTAACATTTCTTCAACCATGCACTCAATTTCACTCTTCTGGGCATAAGGGTATCTGTATGACCTGATGTTAGGAGGAACACTCCCAGGAATTAGGTGAATTTCATGATCATGATTTCGAGTGGGTGGAAGACCTTTGGGAATATCTTCAAATAATTTGGAATGCTCATGATCCCTTGGAGATATTGAGGAATAGATGGCTTAGATGTTTGAACATATAGTGAGCATAGTTGTGCAATAACGACTTGATGCCCCTTTTTCAATAATTTTGTCATGCCATTAAAGCTTATCACCTTACCGAGTTTCCCTGTGATACCTCTTAACTCAATTTCCTTTCCTTCCAATGAAAATTTCATGAAAAGTTCTTGAAAATTAAAAGCCATTGTTCCTAATGATTGTAACCATTGGATTCCTAGTACAACATCAAGACCACCCATGGGTATAGCAATCATTGGACTATTCATTACATATTCCCCCATATTAAGATTGATCTTATTGCATTTTCCTGAGCAATTGATAGTTCCTCCATTTGCAATCATTACTTGAAACTCTGGCACTGAATCTACAAAGAAATTGAGAGCTTTGGCTAATTTATAGTGAATGAAATTATGAGTATTGCCAGAATCAATTAGGACTATTACCTTTTTATTTTTGATGTATCCTTTGATCTTGAGGGTATGAGGAGTGATAATTCCAGCCAATGCATTACACGATATCATGGGAGTCAACTCTTTAGACAAAATTGCTTCTACATTTTCATCTTGAGATGGTTCTTGTTCTTGTTCTTCTTCCTCTTCACAATCTATGTAGAATAATTTCTTCTCACCACACTTATTTCCCTTACTGTACTTGTTGTCACAATTAAAGCATAAACCTTTTTTTTTTCTTTCCTCCAATTGTTGAGGTGTAAACCTTGTAGGTTGAGGTGTTTTAGAAGAAGGAGCATTATTCTCTCTATAGATGTTAGGATTGGTCCTTCTAGTAGCCATAGCCATATTTTTACTTTCAACATTTCTTGCCACCTTAAATGCATTCTCCAATGATTTGGGTTCCCAAAGGAAAACCTCATATTGAATGTTATCCTTTAAAGTTCCTATGAATACATCAACCAAGTGCTCATCTAGAATATCTGTTATCTTTATATTCAATCTTTGGAAGTTCTCAATGTGCTTAGTAACTGAACCCTTTTGGTTGAGATTTATCAATTGGCTAAAGAAGGTATTTCTCCTTGTATCCTCATAGTGTGCTATCATTTCTTCTATGAAAATTTTCCAAGTGACGAGTGATTTGCGAGAACAAAGCCATCGATACCATAAAAATTGATTAGGTTCTAAATATAAAGAAGCAATTTGTACCTTTTATGTATGTGGCACATTATGTAGATCAAATAATTGCTCCATCTGAAGTATCCATGTGATTGGGTCCTTGCCATCAAAATTCCTCATATAGATCTTAGAAATGTGGTTGGTCTTCAACCCAAAGTTGGAGTTTCTCAATTCTTGATTCACCTTCCTTGTGTCCTCATCATGAATTTCATGGGATACATTTTCACTTTCAGGTGTCCTCTCTATTAGGAAATTTTTCAATCCTTCCATGATCTCCCCTTTTAAACCATCCATATTAGTATCCAACTTAGCTTCCATTGAATCCATTATCTCTTGTAGTTCATGTTTGGTTACTGTTGGCCAAGTATCACTTTGGTGTAGAAGTTCCCTTTTTTGGTGGAATGTTGGCCAAGTATCACTTTAAACCTTGATTTTGAGGTGGTTCTGCTAGACAATCTTCCTTTTACTATATCTCCAAAATTTCGGCCCTTTTGAGTATGAAATTTTATTTTTTGTAGGTCTCTGATATTTCTTCTCTTCAATGCCATAGGTCTAATAAAAATTGGATGTGCAAGTGGAATTTATGGTAACTTCCCCGCAACTTTCTGATTTTTGGCCTTTCCAAGAGATATCACTTGTATAGCATGCCCCGCACAAAATAATTAATATAAAATTATGAAACTCATACCAGAACTACTACAGGCTATCCACTATCCAATGAAACTAGTATCAATCAATTTGGATACTCTAGGAATAATTTATGATTGTTTTACCCGGAACACCTACTTGAGACTAGTCAATATGATTAGTTAGATACACTGTCTTCCATAGGGTGTATATAAAAATTTAAGATGACCGAGAAGCTGAAATTGATACCAAAAATACCTTACTAAGTTTTGAGAATATCCTCCGGATTTTAGGGTCGGAAACGTTACAGAAAACATTTTATAGCGAAAATTTTGCAATGACTCAAGTCAAGATGATTCCAAAATCCTATCTTACAAAGGTTGTATCTCCGAAAGTATAAGGCCTCGGGAGCTAACCTTTTAACCCAATGTACCTTGATCCATATACTAAATATTCTCCAAGTTGTTCCTTCTGAATCATTGTAGAAAAAATGTTATAGAAAAAATTCCATGGTGTCTTAGATGTAGCAGTGAAACCCCAAGACCTTGAGCTCTGATACCATATGTTAAGAACCAAATATCAATATAGCATAGAAAAACCTCAAAATAAGTACTGAACGCCTTGAAAAAGAGAGACTTTCAGATAATAAGCCTCTTCGAGGGGGAAACCTCCTTTTACCCCACATAAATGTTCAAGTACAAGATGATTCCAAATGAAAATGTCTCCTTCGTATATATAGGAGACTAGGAGGTATAATTACAACTAATGGAATAAATCCGACATAAATAAAATAACATTACTAATGTAATATGCCCCAATTAAGGGGTAATGAGCCAATCTTAGGGATTAACAAAATATATGGTTGGTATATATATGAACATGGAATCTATGCCTATGGCGTCAGATGTTGTTACACATCAAAATTACTCACCTCAATAGTGTCGCAAGTGTCATCATTACAAGTGTTGTAAGTGTCACATATTTTCCACAAGTTTCACATCTTGACCACAAGTGTCGCAAGTATCACAAACATCATACTGCCATATTGCCTATTTCATGCCTCTAACAACATCATAAGGACACTTAAGACACCTCAAAGACTAGTTTTGAAGAAGAGAAATCAGTTGACAAGGAGTACAAGCCTTTTGCGACTGGAAAAACCACTCAAAAAAGGATTTTGGAGGGAAGCACTCCCCTACCCACTATCAGGAAGTTCCAATGCTCTCTGGGCCTCTTTGAGGGAGCATTCAAACACTCTATGTACCCTTTTGGGGGAGCGCTACCTTTTCTGAGTGGATTTTTGGTTTGTTGAGCTAAAAGAGGGAAGAATCCCATCAATATCTGAAGGTGGTTGGATTCAAATAGAAGGTCAAGGAATGATCTTAGGGAAGATCCTCAACTAAAGGAGAAGAATCCTCAACTTATCCCAAATATCTATCAAGTTGTTGGGCCTCTCCAAGGTTATATAAGGAGGCCTCCTCATGGTGAAAGGGGGGATAGAAACTAGAGATTGATACCAAACTTATGATCTTATAAGTGGTATTAACAACAAATATTGGAGATATGAAACTTATGATCTCATATGTGAGATTCTATTGAAGCATAATCAGTGTAGGTTACTTGAGAAAAGGGGTTGGACAAGGAGAACTGGAAGAAGTTGTTTCACCTTCATCAAAGGATTGTAAGTACTTTTACTTGTTCTCATCAATATATCTATGCTTGGCCTATTTCTTTCAAACTTATGTTTGTTCCACATGAGTTTGTCTTCAGTAGATATATCTATATTTAAGCTAATCTCAGTAGAATATGAAGTCCATTGTATCTTTGTTTTTTCTATGGGACCTATCAGGGAGCTCAGGATCGAAGCTCAACCTGGACTTTGCAAGGAAAAATGTCATTAACAAGGTACATATATTTCTTCTTCTCCTTCGTATATTATCTTGGTTATATCTAAAAGGATGTCAGTGTCCATGTTAAGAAATTTTATGTCTTGGCATTAGGAGTCAAGAGACCAACAGGGAATCCTCTTGTCCGCAGGAGGATTCACCTGTAACAGAAATTGGTGACTCCACTGGGGAGGAGCTCTGATTTTTGTTTCCTTTCCTATATCTTGTTTTGGCCATTTTCCCATTCATTTGACCTTATCCATATTGACTCTTTGATTATTAGATCTGATTGATTGCCTCTTTCTTTCATATTATTCACCCTGATTGACTTAGTTTGTTTAGAAATTTGGTTTTCTGAGCTTTTTTCTGTGTTTTGAGAGAAGAGAGCTCCCCCTCTGTTGCTGTCAGAGTGACAACACTCCCCATTAGCCTTACACAGAGTGTTGGAATGCTCTGATGCCCCTTACACCAGAGCACTACCCCATTTCTGTGAGAAATTCTCTAGATTTTTCATCTTCTGGAGTTGTTTCTTCATTTTGGCTTTGACTCAGGATTTTCATCCTATCAGTTCATCTTGGTATTGGCCTTCAACACCCTATTTTCTAAGAATTTATCTCTTTTGTTTGGAAATTTGAAATTTTCTTTCCTTGCCTTGAAGTCACTCTTTGTCTTTGTTGACCTAGAGTTAACTTGTTGTTTTGTTAACTGAGTGAAAGATTTTGTGAGGATATCCAAAGGTATGTGAACCTTTCCATTTGATATTTGAGGTTAGTATTCCATCATTTCTCTTTTGTTTGAGGTTTTTGGTTCTTTTTTTCAAATTTGGTTATCTTTGTCTTTCCTGTTTATTCATGACGAGAGTGTATTTTTGTTTGTGTGAGGTTTTCTTCTGATTGTTTAATCCTAAAGTCTGATTGACATTAGAAGTTTTACATCTGATTATCATTCACATATAAGAAAAAGGACACATTTTAGTGATTGGTTTGGATGTTAGAAGGCATTTCTGAAATTTTTTAGCATTACATTGGATTTGATTGAGAAACAATTGCATGAGGATGTTGCATCTTAGTGTTTGATAGTGAAAAGAACTTTCTCTCTTTCCCTTAAATAGGGATTCATCGAAAGACAAGACTGCTCATCATTTTCTTATGCATTTTTTTGGGAATTAAGTCATAATACTATTAGTTTCATTGTCATACACCCTTTGAGTAAACAACAGTTATAAAAAATATCGCTAATTAAAATTTATCTAGAACATTTTTGTTTTTAGAAACTTTCACCAACATTAGACTAGGATTAGCACTTTGGATTAGGCTGTGAGTACAACTCTCCAAAGTTTTTCAAAACAAACATTATCATCTTGCGATAGGGAGAGAAAATCCAATTGTCGTATAGGCTTTCTGGAATCCCCCTCTCACACAGGGGTTACGCACGAGGTCACATTCAGGAGAATTATGGAGATTATCCCTCTGTGGTTCAACTATTTGTAGTGGTCGGATCGTATATTGGGGGTCAATTGAGGGTATACCCACGATTATGTGTGGGATCCTCTCGAGTTGATTTTGGACTTGTTATCCTACCCATACGTTCAGGTCAGACTATCGATTGTACCCGCCCAGGGGATGACTGCAAGTTGGTGTTCTTAGGTTCCATAATCTTTAGGTACTTACATGAGGTGTCGGTGAAGGGAAGTCTCACTGTACTTGGAACAAACATTGGTCAAACTCACTCGGGCTCCTTAGAGGGTAAATCCATAATTACTACGTGGAATCTTGCACCAAGTTGAAAGTCCGTTAAGTAGGTCGACATTGTAACTTTTACACCATATCCTAGCCCCTTCTTGACTTGATCACACGATGTTGGATTTTATCGCCAACTAGTACGATCATTGAGAGAAGTTTTGTTTGCTTGGTTTTGATTCCTAGATTTTATTAGCATATGTTGTTTCTTTTTGTTAGTTGGCCCTAGATTTTTGGCATGTGTTGTTATTCTCAAAAATTGATCCTGTAGACGATAAATGTCTTCGTCGATCATGTAGGATGCAAGGGCTACCTCCAGAAGGATACCAACCCTTACCTCCTAACCCTCTAGAAGACAACTACCATGGAGAGGTAGAAAATCAATCTGACGTTGGGAGTGTTGTTAGTCCTCCGTTAGACAATCCAGAAGGCACTTTGGTTACGGTTGAGAATCCCACTCCTTACACTACATCTGTGTCGGAAACCCCTCTAGAACCACTTTAACTTCATTTAGACTCCCTCGGGAACGTCATAGATGAAGAGATCCCACAGTTACCTGAGAGAGCATTTACCGAAAAATATATGGGATCCACATAACCAATCTTTGGTGATGAGTATAGGACTCCTATTCATCCTACCACTACAGTAGATACAAATCCCACACCTGCTCATTATGTATGGAGGACTTCATTAGGATTCGATCTCTATGAGCATTTTGAATCCATTCGACAACCGTTTAATCCTCATGACCCTCCTTTTGAAATGAGACCATCCGGTAAAACTATGAATCAACCCAACGATCAGGTCATTAACCCTACTGTTACGTCGGCACAAGTCCATCATAATGTTAGACTCATCACCTCTACTCATTCCCAATTCACTTTGATCCCTACCCCCACTTTTACAAACTTTCACTCTACAGCTCCACATGTTCTGCATGATCTTGCTGGGACATCTTTGCACCAGAGAATGCATACCCTTTCCAACCAAATACAACTGACTAGAGGGAAACCACCATCTAGCATACTTATCCCTCCTAGAAGACCACCATACTATGGCGGGCCTACCCCTCCCAGGGGACAACCCCCTTTTCATGTTCTTCCCAGAGGGAAACCTCCCTTTGTCAGTCATACCCCAGTCATTAATCCACCGCTGGCATGGGGGTAACCTTTATTTGTTGGAAACCCTTCAAAATCATGGGGAGTATCTTCGAGAGGCACATTTACCCAACCCCATGTTGGGGGGAACTCATATCATAACCCACAAGGAGGAGTATCAAATCTTGTTCCTTCCGGACCATCCTATGGACAACCTTATCTGGGCAGCATCACAAATACCACCTAGAATCCTCAAGGACAACAACCTTATCCTTCCCAAGGGTCTAATGTTTATCCTCCCCCTAATGTGTATCTTCCTCTGGGATCTACTTCTTACCCTCCTTGAGGGAAACATGTCTATCCTCCTTATGGGCAAGCAAATCAACCGACTTATAATGCTCAGAACCCACCAGGTTATGCAAATGTTTCTCATCCATCATCGAATCTTACGTATCCTGGTCAGAAACAACCGTATGTAGGGGGACCTATTGATTACAATTATCCACCTAACCCAATTTATGGTACTACTAGTGTTCCTATGCCACACTAATATCATCTGCAAGTTAACCAACAAATACCTTTTCTTGGTACTCTAGATCTCCCAGACTTGTCTTGGTTAACCAATGATCCTATTTTTCATTCACCGATTTGGCTAGTTATTCCAACTAAACTTCCTTATGATATTCTGCAATTTGATGGAAAACCTAGAGAAGATCCAAATAACCATGTGATGACTTTCCATTTGTGGTGTTCATCAAACTCCCTCATGGATGATTCTATACGTTTGTGTCTTTTCCAGTGAACACTTACGGGCTCTGTAGCAAAGTGGCATATTGAACTACCATGTTCTTCTTTTCATGATTTCAACTCCCTTGCCATGTCTTTCCTCGCGCATTTTCAACTACATATTCACTACGAGATGGGTACTGAACTCTTTACCTCCCTTCGTCAAACTGACTCTATGCATATCTCTGACCATATTCATGAGTGGAGATGACGACGAAGGATGATCAAAGCAATCATTCCTGACCTATTATTGGCAAAGTGGTTTACTAAATCACTTTTACACCCGATCGCTCGTGATGTCGCAATGGGTGGCGTAGTCACCGAGGAAGAAACCATTTCTCGGGCTCAATACTTAGATTTGGTTTATTCATAATATGGTACTTTGTATGAGTTACTTCCAAATGTTTCTTGAGCTAATGCCAACCCGTCAAAGTCATCATCCTCATCTCATGCGGACGGTGTTATCGGTTCCATCAAAACTCAATCTACTTTGTAGTCGACTGCACTCTCCTATACCTCCTCCCAAACTCAAATCTCTGAGGTGAATGTAGTTCAATCTGCCCCTTCACAACAATCCGGAGGTAAGAAGAAGGAAAAAAATAAACCAAAAAATCAATTTCAAACACCTGCTACCGAAAAGAAACCACAACGGAAACTGAAATTCCCGTGTATCATTTGTGGTGACGATCACTACACTAGAGACTATCCAAATCATGATGAAGTGGCCAAACTTTTCCAGGGAAATTCACAACCCACTGTGCTTACTCAACCTTTTCCACAACAGCAATCCATGGTTTCTCAAACCTCCTCTCTTGGGGGTAGTTCTAGCCATCCTCATGATGAGGCCTCGACAAGTGCCCATATTTATATGTTTAATGGGATTAATTTGACCACTTTCTCTAAGACATATGCCACATCGGTTAAACCTGACAAAGGAAAAGTCACTAACGGTACTGATACTTTACCGGATCTATCACAATCCTCCATTATTCCTCCATCAGTTAATCCTCCACCTGGACCACCTTAGATTGAGAAACATATGTTTTACTCTATCTTACACCCTCTTAAGAGCACTATCCATAAATCTACCTTTAATCCTAGTTCACGTGTTGCCCAAAACTACAACATTATTGAAGATTTGGCTCAAGCACAATGTGTTATGTCTGCGTTCAAAATTCTACAACACTTCCCTAGTCAATGTAGAAGGATCTTGGCTGTTATTGGCGTTGTTGTTCCTGATTTTTCCAACCATATCATGTTTAACCTGGACAATTATACATCTCGACTCTCCCACCAACTTGCTTTCCAAATTGATGTTGTTGTTCACAATCAACAAATTCACTGAACCATCTTAGATGAGGGAGCCTCTACTTGTGTCATGTCTTTAGCATGTTGGAAAAGTTTAAAATCACCCGCACTTAAAAAATCCCCAACAATGTTACGCACATTCTATGGGCTAGGTTTTCATCCCCATGGGCTTTTACAGTCCTTTCCCATCTAGTTGGGAAGCAAAATCATCACTGTTGATGTCGAGGTGGTTGATTCTCCCCTTGATTACAACTTATTACTTGGAATAAGTTGGTTTTATGCTATGAATGTCGTTTCCTTGTCGGTGTTTCTATGTGTACAATTCCCTCATCGGGGAAAATTTTTCACTGTCGATCAGTTAGATTTCTATACACCCGACGCTCACACTCCCGCTACCAACAATATTCCATTCTTGGGAGATCACAAGATCACATATGAAAGAATTGATTTTGGCTTGTTGAAAGATTCTATCCTTATGGGTACCTTTTCTACACCACTTCCACTGTCTACACATCATATTTCCACCGTCAATATGATTTCGACCATGGCTTATCAATCTTTGGAATCATCTAACCCTTGGATTGTACCTAGTCCTTTGGAATTTGATACACTAGGTGACACCATGCCACTTAGTCCATCCGAAAAATCATACATTTCTATCCAATCCACTTCTCCCTCTTCGGATGACTAACATCTATTGGCACCTGACAGTTACTTGATGCCATCATGGTTAAATTCCTTGTCGTCTGCAATCGATTACATTTCCCTAATATTTCCCTTTGATGAATCTATTAGGGAAATGTTGAGCATTGAAGAGATACCTTGGGATGATAACCATCATCGATCCTCTTTTCTTCCCCCTTGTGAAGAAATTCGGGAAGATATACACTCTATCTTCCCTTCTGATGTTGAGTTTCCATTGTCTCCCGTGATTTCAACTTCTGATGATTTACGTGATTTCAACTTCTGATGATTTACATCTGGTAGTTGACATGGTGATCTCTTCGATAGGGCTATTGGAGTCTGATCTCCTTACCCTTATCACGGCCCTCAACATGTGTTCCTTCCAGAGTGATTTTCTTCCATCTAGTGAAGATCTCTTGGAATCCATGACTGAGTTTTGTCCCTTGACATGGTGTCCTTCCAGAGTGTTATCCTCTTGGAAGTCATGATCAAGGAGAGTCCACGAGAACAGTTTCTCTTCTCTATGGCAAGCTCATTAAAAAATTAAACAGAGGTTATGAGCATATTTTTCCTCTCTGTAACAAGCTCATTAAAAAATGAAACACGGATCTGGGGATTTAACCTGGAGCCATGAGCATAGTTCATTTCCTATGTCAAGATCATTAAAAAATGAAATAGCCACCTCTCTTGTCAAGTCGAGTCTTTATTTAGGTCTCATATTTAAAACTTCTTTTCATCCACCCTTATCCTTTTTCTCCATCTAATAGAGAAATTGGTGACAACCTCAAAATTGGTGAAAGAATTGAATTTTGAGGGGCATGTCTCCAGCCTTTGATGATCATTCTCTAGTTAAGCCACTAGATTTCAAGTTGGGGGCATACCAAGCTTAGTCTTTGTTCTTTCTCATCCTCTTAAATACATGAGAATGAAACCGAGTAAAATTTTATCTCTTTTTCAAACTCGCATGGTTACATGAAAAAGGAACCCCCTAGAGTCTCCTTTAAGCTCTTTTCATACTCTCTAAACATGAAAAGATTTTCGAGTGATCTTGCTTCCTTTCCCACTCATTAAAAGGTTTGAAAGGGCGTCTTTCAAGTGATAATTTATCTCTTTTTTGGCCTCGCAAGACTAACATTACAAAAAATGACAACATTGGATTCGTCTTTAAGTTGTTTTCAGACTCTCTAAATATGGAAAACCACCGAGTTTACCTTCTCTGGACTCGTTAAACAATCATACATTAAAGGACCCATATGAGATCAAACCCTTACTTCTTCCAGTTCGCTAAACAAAGGAAGAGGAACTTACCGAAGGTGATTTATAGAGCATGTGTTACCCTCCTCGAGCTCATTAAATTAAAAAGAGGTACTCGTCTATTTGGATGGGGGAAAAAATTGAAAGAAGCAAGCCAAGTAGTTTTTGAGAACACTACCAGCAGCTCTTACAGTCGCCCTTGAACATGAAACTTTGTCTTTGCATGCATTTTAATCTATTGAACCTCTGCACTGAGCCAATCCTCTAAGTTTCTTTTACTCCTTTGGGTCACTTGACGAAAGTCACAACATCCACTGCATCATCAAATTTTGGTCCATGTCACGTTTCTGCTGTTGTGCCTTAGTTTTCAAGGGAAGTATCTGCCTTGAGAGTCAGCCATCGCAAATATCCTATTTCAATACCCATGTTAGTCATTTGATCCACCAATTACATATATGTGTCTGTTTTGTGTCATTGATGGGAGATACATCAAGGCCCTTCTTCGACGAGTCTATTCCTCTTGACTTCAACACATTATCCAGGAACTAGACTTAGAAACCAGTTAGTACCTTGGGACCTGCATGCCTCAATGGCAGGCCTCCTCACATACGACAGTGGGTTTACATCATTGACCTCTAATCGGATGATTCCATGGATTTCCGAATTCATCTCATCTATTCGCATTCGTCGGAATGTACTAGAGTACCTTGGGAATCATTGACATCAATGGTGATCTCCCTCACGCTTGTTAATGATTTACCTCATTGACTGGTAATAAAGTGTTTTCTACCATGTTCGACATCAGGACATATATTCACATGGTTAGATTCGTACTACATTGGGATCAGTAAGAAGACCCTGGGTTGAGTCATCACTCTTATATGTACTTTTCCCAAGTTGCAAAGGAGTTTTCTTTTGAACTATGACACATATATCGTTACATAGATCCACTTTGTATTGGTTGTGGCTATGTCTTGTTATATCATAGATCCACTGTGTATTGTTTGTGGCTACAATCAGTTTAGTTCATGGGAGTATATATCCACATTGTATCTTCAGTGGCTATACCTTTTATCAATATAATTATGGATCCGCAGTGTATTTTATGGCGACCATACCTAAAAAGTCTTTGTCACTCAAGCATAGGTATGCCTACCTTGGGTTTGAAACATGTCATAATATTTGTTTGATGGTTGTGGGAATATTTTTATATCCTCTCTACGTCCATACCCTTGCTCAAAAATGTCTACAAAGTACTTCAGTCATCATCGTCTTCTGACTTCTCACTTTGGGGGGCAATCTGTTACACATTAAAATTACTCACTTCAATAGTGTCGCAAGTGTCGTCATTACAAGTGTTGTAAGTGTCGCGTCTTGTCCACAAGTGTCGCATATTGACCACAAGTGTCTCAAGTATCACAAAAATCCCATTGCCATCTTGCCTATTTCGTGCCTCTAACGACATCATAAGGACACTTAAGACACCTCAAAGACTAGTTTTGAAGAAGAGAAATCAGTTGACAAGGAGTACAAGCCTTTTGACAATGGGAAAACCACTCAAAAATGGATTTTGGAGGGAAATGCTCCGCTACCCACTGTCAAGGAGTTCCAACACTCCCTGGGCCTCTTTGGGGGAGCATTCAAACGCTCTATGTACCCTTTTGGGGGAGCGCTACCTTTTCTGAGCGAATTTTTGGTTTGTTGAGCTAAAACAAGGAAGAATCCCCTCAATTTATCAAGGTGGTTGGATTCGAATAGAAGATCAAGGAATGATCTTAGGGAAGATCCTCAACTGAAGGAGAAGAATCCTCAACTTATCCCAAAGATATCTCAAGTGGTTGGGCCTCTCCAAGGTTATATAAGGAGACCTCCGGTGAAAGGGGCGATAGAGACTAGAGATTGATACCAAACTTATGATCCTATAAGTGGTATTAATAGAAAAGATTGGAGATATGAAACTGATGATCTCATCAGTGAGATTCCATTGAAGCATAATTAGTGTAGGTTATTTGAGAAAAGGGGTTGGACAAGGAGAACTGGAAGAAGTTGTTTCACCTTCATCAAAGTATTGTAAGTACTTTTACTTGTTCTCATTAATATATCAATGCTTGGCATGTTTCTTTCAAACTTATGTTTGTTCCACATGAGTTTTTCTTCAGGAGATAGATCTATATTTGAGCTAATCTCAGTAGAATAGGAAGTCCATTTTATCTTTGTTTATTCTACATGACCTATTAGGGAGCTCAGGATCGAAACTCAGCTTGAACTTTGCAAGGACAAACACCCTTAACAAGGTACATATCTTTCTTCTTCTCCTTCGTATGTTATCTTGATTAGATCTAAAAGGATGTCAGTGTCCATGTTAAGCACCTTTTTGTCTTGGCCTTAGGAGTCTAGAGACCAAGAGGGAATCCTCTTTTCCGCAGGAGGATTCACCTGTAATAGATGGATATCATGATATCACACTACAATGTTTGTGAGATGCCAGAAAAGTCTCACCCACGCATGGGGTACGCCCACCACCTGTCTTTGCATAGCCTCTGGCGAATCCTCCACTTGAACCAAAGGAATATTGTGTGTCAATCGAGATAGGTTCCCCTGCACATTCTATAGCACTCTCTCTTCATCTCCTCCCATGTTATCATCTCCCCAACTCCTCTATCGATGTCTTGGGAATCCCTCCAGCCTCCATGAACCTACATCTGCGTGACAAAGCAATTGTTAACACTTGATACCATAAAAAAATATTTGCGTTTTTTTTATCCTTTTTGAAAAACAAAAAGAAAATGAAATATATAAAAACTTTTCTTACCAATATCACCGTAGGAAGAACCTGGTGGCAAAGGCATATCTAGATCCCCTTTGTATTCGATCCCGATGTAAGAGTAGTCATCAATGGCTATGACCTGTCAATGTCACCAAAAACATAACTCATCATTGTAGGGGGTTGGTATCCTACCACCTCCTAGGTGCCTCATCACATCGTTCCACCATGACATAGTTGGATCGTGTGGTCGATGTAGAATAATCTCTACTCTAGGGCTCAATCCTGGAACCCACTCAAAGAAAAAGATACATAGGATGGATGCAAATCAAAAATTTCTTTTGTCTCCCTTGTTTGCAATCTATCAGCTAGCTCCTCATGTTATCCATAAGTGAGGTACACCATTCATAAACAGTGGGTCATAAACACTCCACCGCATAGAACATGAGTGGCCTTGATGCCTAGTGCAATGTGGTCGACCCCAAAATCTATGTAAGAACAAGTACGATGATATTTAAGATCAAGTTTTTGATCGCCCTGATTGAGAGTTGGATCCCTACTTTATTTGTGTCGACAACACGGTGGGTGGAAGTGTACTCCTCCATGGTCATACCACCCCTAGGCCCTTGGGCCTTGAGATTCATTGCCTTCCCTCGACGTGAAATATGTCGTCTACTTCAATCCTCAATGGTTTCCCATCGAGATTGAAGGCCTCTGTCTCTGGATCCCAATAGTTTGCGAGCATATGGAATAACCTCACTTGATCCCTCATTCCTTTGAGCACCCAAAATTTATAAAGGCCACATATTTTTAAATCTTGTTGAGCCCCTGCATCCCTTTCCACTACTACATCTATCTCTTCATGTTCCCTCTCCCTCCATTCAATTCACCATCCTGCAAAGGAAAAGTCATTTTTTGAGTTAAATCTTGTCAAAAACGTGTTCATGGAATTACATGGGCTAACATGGTAATAATCACATATAGGGCTTCATATACGTGGGAAGGCTTTACTTTTCCCACATATATGGGGGTGTATACATGACCCAATCAACTATCACCCATGTACACCCTAATTTACATAGTACACCCTCTAATACTAAAACAATGGGGCCTAATATTGAAATTCAAGCCATTTAAATTGAAGTGGAGGGGATGGGCACTTACTTGGTCCATATGGTTGTTAATTCCATTGATCATAGCTCCCGCAATCAACACTTGAAGGTCGAGGGAAAAATGGCCCAAAATGCACTATGTTAGTGAAAAAACTCAAATGGTATGGTAAAATGGTCTATTTTTACTATTAGTAGAAATTGATTACCCACTTCATACAGTTTGTGCTATTTTTTGACCTTGTGGACTAATAATACAGTGGAAAGAATTGGTTTTGGTGGTTTTATCTAGGATTTTTGCGGTTTCTAGCGTCATATCACCCGTTCATGCCTTTGGGAGGTATTTTATTTCACCAACATATAGGATAGGTTGTCACTCCATTTTTCATTCTTGTATTGTCCTATGATTGTGATCCATATGCCTTAGGTACATACCCCTTTATTAGAAATCTTGTTTTCAATCTACATTTTACAGTTTCAACATATTTCCTTATTGAATAGAAGCCAGTTTTAGTGTTCTCTATTATTGTTCCTTGTGATTTTGTGTTAAGCATAATAATAATCTTTATTCATTTCATTCTTCTCATAAAATTTGGATCAGAACTTGTCTCTTTCAGAGTCGTTAAATGGACTTTAAAGGACGTCTATTTGGTGTAAGTTTAACCCTTTTTCAGACCACGTAGACTACTTACAAAAAATGAATAATCTAGTCACCATTGGCTAGAAGAGTTATCATGGGTATTATTTTATACTTTTTGGGGCCTAGGGGACTAAATCTATGAAAAAGGACATTGTTTGGAGTTAGGTTGTAATCACATTCCATCATCCTGCTTGTAGTATTGAGCCTATTGTCGGTTCCCGCTTTCTCGTTATAAGCCTCTTACCTCAACAATTTGCATCACTAGCCAAGAAGAGCCTTGTTTATATCCTTTGCAGCTTGACACCATGTGCCCTAAGAGGAAACATCCCCCCCCCCCAAGTGTCCATGCCCCGCATGCACTTCCTTGCATTGAGCATAGGTATGTTCCACTGTTTGGAGATAGTTGCTAACTCGTGACACACGTTTCCTCTCCCATATCATAACATTGTTTTTCCTATGAAAAAAAAAATGGACATGAAAATAATATTATCTCATATCGGCAGCATTCGTGTTGACTTTGAACATAGCAAAAAATTTTGAGTCCACTGTCATCCAAAGTTTGGGTTTAGCATGACCTTAGGAAGATGAGCTTGTTATTTAGATTTTACTCCTTCGACTGGTTATCTTCTAGTCCCTATGGAGAGTTTGTTGATGTCTCTTGTATCATGAAGTTTTATAATCAAGTCTATGTTGCCTGAGTTATACATATGTATCAGTATCTTATTCAAAGGATGTTTATAAGCCCATGTTGGCCATTTATGATAACTCTTGACTTTGCATGTCGGCCATACCCTCATTATGTCTTAGAGTCACATGAGGTTGTAGTCCTACCATGCACCCTGGTCCTACTTTAATTATGGGTAGGTAACCTTGAACCTAGCATTCGACATCTCCTCATTGGTCACTGACTAGGGGGTTTCCCTTGTGTTCGATGATAATAAATCTATTCACACATTGGGATTTGTTGAGTGTATTGAATGCCATTAGCCTTATTGGTGGTTTCCTTGCCTTTGTCGACAGTCTCCCTCATCAAATTTTATTCAGAGGGTCTCTTTCGTGCACTAATTTCATTTGGTGCATGCAGGAGACTCACAAGGTCATTGGTTCGTGAACATCCTATTCATCCGAGATCCTCCTAATCATAAATATATTTATTTGTACCTTGTCCTCACTGATGAGAGATTCCCTAATTCTCTCCTTTCAGCAGGTCTCCTTCCATCGAATTCAACTCACCTATTCTGGAAATGAGGCCTAGAGTCCTATGAGTACCCAGAGGCTTGCAGTCATCAGTGGTAGGTTCTCCAACCATCAACAGTTGGGAATACATCAATGTCTCTTTATCGATGGATTTTTCAAGTGTTCTATATCAATTCACACTTGTAAGAATGTACCCAGTGCCTTGATACCTACTTTAATTATCGGTAGGTTGTCTTGCATTTGTTAACAGTATACCTTAATGAAGGTAATCAAACAAAGTCTCATTATGTTTGACCTCAATTCCTCTATTCACATGATGTAGACTTTCACCTTCAGCAGATAGTGTAGAATACCTCTAGCTTACAGTAGGAGCTTTCCTAATTTGTTGATGTCTTTCATTGGATCAATATCTATATGATCATGGGAGAGTAGATTGTACTCCATTTTATACATATATCTTCAGATTGATTTTGAGACTATATTTCACTATGCCTTATTCCTGACTATGACATCCTATGGCATATGTCTGCTTTGTATTGTCTATTCATAGCCATGAACAACTATTTGATATATTTCCACATGTATCTGCAGTGTAAATCAGATTGGAAGCCATGTGTACAAATTCATTATGGATTGTAATATTCTTATGAGTAACTATTACTTCCATTTGAGTCTCCATTACTCCACTTTAGGGAATTATAATGTATTTTGGCCATCGCAGATACTCCTCTGAACTCACACATTAGGGGGAATTTGTTACAACAAAATTTTCCTCACCCTGTGAAACTTACTTGGATGGCCTTTCCATTTCACTATGAAGACTTGAAGTCCCCTTTTGAACCTTCCAGATCCAAAAAACACATTTTTCCACATATACATGCCCTATCAGTTAGACAACAAGTGTATACATAGGTTTCTCCACTACAACCCTCGTACATCAGGTTTGGTGCTCAAAATTAAAAATTATGTTGGGTTTCCATGCCATGTCATGAGATCCATGATCCTTGACCTTCCATATACTGGAAACTTTCTGACCCAGCCCTTTAGTTCCATTTGAAGGCTATAAATTGATCCACATCCAAGCGTTCAGAGAGGGAATTCAACTTTGCAAGCAAAGACACTATGGAGAAATTTCACTTCATATTGAGTTTGCATCCCTTTATCCTTGAAAGTATGAACTCCTTGTTCAACCCCCAAGATCCTCCTTCTTTGTGATGGAGAACCTCATTGTCTCCTTTATATGAGATTTCCTTTGGTGGAGGATTGAAGTGGTGGAGGCCCAACTGGAGGGACTTAGTTTCTCGGTTCCGATATGTGCCGGTACGAAAAAAAATCACATATATACTTCTCCTGATTATTTTAATAGAAATACTCTTTTCTCGTCCAAATGATCTCTTGCAAATATTAGAATTAATATTCTATGTGAATATTTATAGTGAATGTTAATGGATTATGTTAATAAATATGCTAACACTATATATCATCACCATATGCTTGCATATATTGGTTGTTGAGGACAAGTTGTAGGTATAAATATTTGAGTTGCGGGCTCAACGGTGGTCTTCATCAAATGTTTGAACGAGGTAGGCTCTTGGCCTTGTATTGTTAGCATTTCATTTATATAGCATACTTGGGATTAGAGTTGATTTCTTTGTGTCATTCTATCTATTTTGGCTTACCCCATTCCATAGAAATATTTTCCTTGTAACACTCATCCATGCATGACAACTGTTATTCTGGGTCCTTTGTCACACTTCTCTGCTAATATATTTTGTACGTTATGATTCAGGTTCTGGTTCTGATTGCCTCTTTCCTACCACTTTGCGAGTTATTGCAAACAATATTCTGTCACATGATCCAGTGCTCTACAATACGTGTAGGTTGTACAAGGATTTAGGTAGATTATTGATCCTCTATCTCCTATGCCAAAACCCCCTATACCTCAACCTCTGCCAAATCCTCCTCAAACTCATGGAATAAAGCCTCTTTGATTTTTATATTGTGGAATGCCTCCTTTGTCATGGTATTTTCCTCTTGAATTCTATACATATCTGAATTTCACTCTCTCATCAGGTGGAATGTGCGACAGTCCTTCTCTTCATGCCCTATTGACTTGCAAAAGTAACAAAATAAATTACGAGGCACAGTCTAGTATTTATGAAGCAATAGAAAATTAGATAGGTGATGTCCCCTTGTATTTCATATTTCACTGTACCCTCCTCCTGGTAATGGGTTCGGTGCTCCAGTTGAAAAATACTACACAAAGGTTGGACATTTGTCCTTATGGTGGCCTTCAGTCCTACACATGATGCACCAGAATTGTTCCCTCTTCTCCTTTCCTTTCGTAAGATTTGTTAATTGGATTATCAAGGTAGCTAACTATGTCTGGACTTGAGCTATCCCCCTTCCATCCCCTACAAGAGATGCTTCCAGCTTCATCACAATCTCCTAAGATTTAGGCTGTGACACAACCTTTTGTTGGATCAACGAGTAGAGAATGTGTGGCAATAGTACTAAAATAAACTATCCTTTGTGTTGTTGATATGGAATTTGGAATGTCAATCTACCGATCAAATCCGTAAATATTTGATCATAGTCCCAAACTGACTCAATATGCACTTGTTTGATTTCCTTCAACTCTGTAATGTATTGCAACTCATATTTCGGCTTCTCGAACTCTTTCGATAATGCTTGTCGAATTTTCGCCAATGTCCTCGCCTGACCTACTGGTGTAGTACTATGCAGTTTCATATACCAGACTAATGCATGACGTATAAACGTTTTTTCCAACTACAAAATATTTTTGGCCTCATTCTGGACATTCTTTGCAGCCCAAATTGTTTCACATAGAAATATATGTTGTTCTAGGTCCTTTGAACCAACTCCCTGCAACTCAAAAATTATCAATGTATTGTCTAACCCTTCCATGGTGTTTTTCATAGTACCTCGCCCCAGTGTTGTTGGTTGATTCTGATTCAATGCACTTCTTCCATTGCTCTAGCTACTACTATTTTGACTTCCTCCGCTAACTATAAATTATTTTGACAAATATTCAAATGTTATCTCAGATCTAGGTGACGCACACGGGGTCGTGGGTTCAACGAAGGATCCAGTCTCAATAGGACTTAATGACTCTTCTATTATAGGACTGAGATGAGGACCCTCTGCCTCTCCTTGTGTGCCCAGTATTTCTAGAATATGGACTATTGCGTAGGGTTCTCTCCTCTCATACTCACTATGTTTCTCTCCTTTCTTAGTCCCAGTTTTCAACCTCTTGTATCTTCTTCCATTGCGTAGTACTCCAAACTCGTCTTCTTCTTCTGATACATATTCTTCATTTCTCTACATCCTTGTTCCCTCCCTTATTTATTCATTTCTTTCTTCATTCATTCCTACCTTCAAACCATCCCCTGGTCTGCCCCCAATTCCCCTATGTGCGAGAATCCCTCTAGCAATCATATTCCATCATCGTCACACATTTTTCACACAACAACCTTTTTATCCAGGTACCCAATGCTTTCATAAACATTCCAAGTGGACCCTTGAAGAAATCTCTTTCTACAACACTATACGACTAGGTACAATCTACTGCAAATTCTGTAATATAACCCCCGAGTATGCTATTCAACCATAAATCAACTGCGTAAGAAGTAATATAGATTACAAAATTCAATTGTCTTACCAACTCAGGGTTCCAGTTCCACAGAGCTATATTTCGATATCTTGCAGTATTCTCCACTTACCTTTTTAACCATTCAACTAAACTATTCGGAAATTCACAAAAGAAAATCTCATGTATATCTATGTACACATACCTTTACAACCATTGTACATCATTGATCCGAGAGTTTATATTCTCTCCTTTGGAAAATTCTTCCTCCTTCCTTTCCAACCATTCAACAATCTCTTCCTTAGTCAGCCTCCAAAACATTCCCTCAATTACATATTTTGGGTCCTGGCAACAAAACCATTTGTCGGTGCACAATTATAAGACCATAGGTTCAAGTCATTCAAACAACAAAACCCTTTAGATACTGACCCTTTCATAATTACCTGCATGCAAGTGAAGTCTCACCTGAGGCATCTACTTGTTGAAATAATGTAACTGCGAAGAGCATTCTTATTATTATTGGATTAAATCCCCATTGCAGATTAATCATGTCATTATTATTATTATTGTTATTGGATTAATCCCCATTGTGGATTAATCATGTTGGTAATTGTATAAGGACCAAATCCCCTTTTGTGGATTGGTCATCAGACAATTATAAAGGGCATAATAAGAAGTTGGCCCCAATAGTTATTATGGAAGACCCATAATTAATTAAAGGTGGGTTTACCCACCCAGAGTGAGAGGTTGGCCCTGCCAGTGACACTCTTTCACATGTGCCAGTCTTGTATAAATAAGAGGCTAGTGCCTCACTTCAAACACACAACTCACTTGCTCATTCTCTTATGAGGCAAGCTGCAATTACCAGTTGGAGAGAGGGAGAAGAGTGGCGCATCTCTTGGAGAGGACT